>CAKNYM010033128.1:0-10781 GCA_932195095.1 Andricus curvator
GGGGGGGGGGGGGTCTCAAACTTCAAAAATCATCCTTATGTAATTGATGGACTTTTTTCTAATGGAATAGTGAAAAAATAACAAGATAACTTATGAAATATTGCCTAATTCTTTAGTGATTTCAGTGACTAATCAATTAGCAAACTTTTGTTGTCGATTATTTTCAGTGTGGAATGGTGTAAGGTGAAATAGATTAAGTGTCTAAATATTTTTTGTTTTTCCATTTTGAAGCAGGAACTTTATTTAAATACCATTTTTTTATAGTTAATGAAGTTATATGATACAAATCGTTTCCCTATGTAGTTCAATGAACGAAGAAATATCATTATTTAAAATTGAGCAATTTAGGTGATTATTCGAAGTCGACAGTCGCAGAAAACGAGAGATAGTGCGACATCGGATGTAATTTTAAGGAGGGTGGAAAAAAAGAAATAATATTCTTAATAAATTGCAATTTTTCTCTCAACTGAACTATTCTTCTTTTCATAACCTTGAAAACATTTTTTTAAATTTTGATTGCGGTGTTTGATTCAGTTTAACATTCAAGTTGGAAGATTCCTGAATTACAATTTAATTTTAAAGACAGTAAATGTTCAAATTTCTAACCCGAAATTTCTGTGTGTTTAATGCTACAAATTTCCGAAGCTGAATTTCATTTTGGAGACGGTAAATTCTAAAGGTTTTCATTTTAAATGTCTACTTTTTTAATTTTCGGAACTTCTGGTAGAGCGAAGTGAAAATACTAAAATTAATCGAATAGTTTGAGCTGAGGGATAACAATTTGTGGGTCGACATCCAAAACGAGTGAAGAAACAAATTTTTAAATCGGTTAATATCTTCGGCTCTCTTTTTTAAATTTACGATTAAAAATTTGAATAATTAAAAAAAAATTTGCCTTATTTAAAATTTGTTTGAAAATGCACAAAAAGCATGTTTTTTGGATTGATTCGAACCTGAAATTTCTTCAGCACGAACCAAAGAAGCATGTTATTATTTTTTATTCATGGGAAACTTTTTTTTTCGTGGTGTTTATAACGTTTCAAAATCGCAAAAAAAATATGAAATCGTAAAGATCCTAAATCACGACAAAATTTTTTTTGCGAAAAACCAAATGATATAATCTTTCTTTAGTTCAAGGTGAATAAATTTCAGGTTCGACATATTCAACTTTTTTAAAATTGTGTGCATATGACTCAATAAAAAAAACATGGTTTTGCACATTTAAAAAAAAATGGTTACTGCGCAACAAATTTATTGTTAAATTTCGCAATTTTTTATCAATCGTCAGTAGTAAAACCTGTAGATACAACAAATTTGTCATAACTTTCTAACCAATACGAAATCTTTCGAATTTGAAATCGTTACATTTTATTGATTTATTTTTTTTTCACTTTTGTCGAATGCAGACTCAAATTTTTTAATTTAAAATGTATCTTGAAACATGTAAATTCAGACGTCGAATAGTTAAATCGGTCAATTAGAACGCAAGATACGTCATTTAAAAAAAAAAGTCCAGAAACTCGAAGTCCCATACCTCCGCCATTTTTTCGAATTTTCGAAAAATATTTAGTGAGATTTTTTTCATCACTAAGTAATCATATACACGGAAAAAATTTATCCGTAAAAAAGTCACGAACTAGTAGCTAGGTCTCGGATATGAGAAAAATTCATCGGATATTTATGTATTTTCGTAAATAACCTGCGAACTTTGAGAAAGATTGAGGAACTCGATGTGAAAATTCTAAAACGGTTCATCACTTTTTTTTACGTGAATAATTACAAAAATATTACGAGTGATTGGGAAAAGATTCTCAGAGCACTCACGAGCTTGCCCGACAAATCTGGGAACTCCAAACTAAGTCGCCCTGTACGTGGGCCACGCACACACGCGCGGTGCGTGTGTGCGCTCGTATGTGTGCCTCGAGCTCGTCGAATGAGTGGCTAGAAGTTTTATAATACCTATTTTGTTTGGCCTCGATGGCTGCGCGTGTTTACGCACTCCTTGTTTATGTTTAGAAACTGGTGAGTCAGCAGTGTTTGAGGTTCGAATCTTCTGAGTTGCGAATTTATAAATTAATATAAAATTAAATCGCACAAATAAAATTTTTCCTCTTTTTATTTCAGTCTGAAATTTTCAGGAACTGTTCGTAGGAAATTCGAACTGTTCGTAAGAAACTTCGAAATTTATGCATATATTTCTCATAGAAATAAGGATTTAATGTTTCATTTTTTTATCTCGGATCCGAGACCTAGCTACAAGTTCGTGACTTCTTCACGGATAAATTTTTTCCGTGTATCCTGAATTACAGCCAAATCCCATTCTGAAACGAAAGTTCCCGTGATCAGTTGACGTGGACTCCACCCTATATATTTGGTAACTGTTCCAATTTTATATTGGATAACAACTTTTGTCTCCAGTTTTCACATCTTCAACATACTTTAAAATGTTTCAGCTTCAAAAATTTTTGTTAAGTGTATTTATTTTTAATGGCTTAGCACTTGAAAGTTTAGGATAGGTGTTTATTTTGACTCTGCAATTAAAATTTTTGAATTCTTTTATAATGTTTCTAATTCTTTCCGTGCACTCATGGAATAATTGGTAAATAAAAGCACAGGTTTATTCTACTAAAGTGAATTATTGAAAATATTGTCTGTATAATTTTTTAGTTATTTCGGTTGCTTGTCAATTAGTGAACTATTGTTTAAATGAAGATGGAAATGTTAACCGGCAATCGCGTTTTTATATTAATATTTTTTCCTAATTGAACTTCTATTAAGAATGTATCTCAACATATAGATATATCATTATATTATTATGAATTATTATATATTTACCAATAGAATGAAGGACAAAGGATAATTCGAGGAATAGAGTGCTAGCGGCGAACTTCATCTTCTATTGTAGGAGATACGATGTACGTTAACTTTTTTGGCTAAGAAATTTTCTACAAGATATTCATATACCACGTAACCAATTTGTATTTTTAACTCCACGTCTTAGACCTCCCACCAAAAAAAACGGTATACGTGGAATATGGAAAGCAAAACAGATCTTTATTTGTCCAAAATTATCGCTGCCAAGGTTTCAATTACTGTACAGACTCGTATGATGGATTATTGTTGGGGTGATTGACAAGTGCTACTATGTGTTACCATGAGGAAGGGTAGGGATGTGTACCAAAAAGGCTTTTCTAAAAGGTAATAACGCTTTTCGACTTTTTCAAAATTTAAATTAAATTTTGAAATTTGACCTCTCCCTTACAAAAAGGTATGTCAAAAAAGTAACGAGCGGCATCTCCACGGCGTAAATAATTATGGTTTTTCCATTTTGCATTGAAAAAAGTAGTTTAGCTGTCTCAGCTAAACGTTTAGCTGGATTTCGTCTCCTAAGAAAATATAGCTGTATTACCTAAATTTGTAGCTGTACAACCTGAATACTATGAAGCAGGAACTTGTGTTAACCTACCTGGTTACAGCATGCTTCTCATTTCGATAACCTTCTCTTAAAGGCGATAGCCTTGAACAAATTCATGTATTTTCACAAAGCAATTAGTAGTTTTTTCTCTATCGCATTTCTTAATATATCAAGTAATCCAATATATTTAAAGAGTAGCAGGTATCTTGCTTTAAAACAATAAGAATAAATTATTTGTTTCTTAAATTTTAACCAGTACTTTATGTGAATCAAATTTTTTTTATTAAAAAAATAATATATAACGAATCATTTCTTGAATTCAACTAAAGTAAACTAAAATCAATCGTCTACAGTTTGTACCTTTGAGGGGAAAAATAATTTTTGATACAAAATAAAATTTTAGAATAACATGTTATTTTTAACGTTATTTGCTTTTAATGTTATATAAAAATAATTTTCCTAAGATTCTTGAACAAAATTCAAAAATATTTTTGAAGATTTCATATTTCACATCGCAGTTTCAACAAAAAAGTTGTTTTAAAATCAAAATAGGTGAGTTCTCGCTGAAAAGTGTTAGAGCTTTGTAATTTTTACTTACAAAGATTTTTATTTTAAATCAAAAAGAGTTTATTTCATCCAAAAAGATGAATTTTAAACAAAATAGTTAAATCCTCAACCAAATCAGATAAATTTCAAATAAAAAGCTGCATTATTAAACAAAAAATCAGGGATCGGAACCCCTAATTTCAAATGGGTCCGGGGACCTAAATGTTCGAGCAAGGATCCGCTTCTGACCCGGACCCATAAGAATTTAAGGGTCCGGACCTGGACCCTTAGTAATTAAAAAGGTCCGGGTCATTCACGGAAATCTACACATGTAATACAATTTTCCAAATTGTAAGTCAACTTTCTGTGTTTTTTAACTCGATAAATCCCCTCGTAACCGAATTTCATGAAAATCTACCAAATTAATAACATTTTCCGAAATTCAGTCCGCTTTTAGACTTTTGACCCCAAAATTTGTGTGCTGTGACTCAAAAAACCTTCTCTTACTGATTTTCATGAAAATCCACTGCGCGGATGTAAGTTCTATGTAACTGTACTGCGCATCTATGGGCACCCTCAACATTTCTGCACAGCCATACGTGCCATGTAACCACTGCACATCCGTGAGTTGCATGGAACTCTATTGCGCATCCGTAAGTGCCATGGAACTATACTGCCCAGCCATAAGTGCCGTGTATATGCACTGCGCAGTCATGTGTGTCGTGTAACTGTACTGCACATCTGTGAAAGCTATGTAAGTTTATTGCGCAACCACATGTGTCATTGAAATCTGATGCGCAGTTGCATGTGCTATGAAATTCTACAGCGTATCTTCAGTTCCCGTCGGGTATTGCATTCGCTAAACATTCTTTGAGTTGCACTTCTTTAGCTTCCGAGAACTCGACTAAACCGCAACACATTTTGTGTACCGCGATTTCTTCTGTCCCCATTGTCACTATGTCCCCGTTACCATAGTGGACAATGTGGTCCACACCCGGACGTCTTGCCAGATACCACGAATCCCTAAAGCCATGTTGAAGGAGACCGATTTTCCGCATGAAATCCCACCCCAAAATGCAATCTGGTCTAATCTCACTCGCTATCCGAAAAGCGACTTCATTATTTACACCGTCCAGCTCTACTGGAAGGAAAACGCGACCAAATACCGACGATGTCGTTCCATTAGCTACTCGCATTACTATTGCTTTCGGGTCAACCATTTTAGGCCTACTTCGGTCATTAACCGTTTACCCAAAGCCTCCTTCAAGAATGATCGAGATGACCCCCCATCAATAAGTACAATTATCTCTTCCGACCCAATTTGATTTTTGCAAACATTCGCATAGCCTTATCCTCTACTTCGATTTCGCCGCACAATTGCATTTCTTCGGCGGTCAGATCATTTACCAGGGTGCCGTCTCGAGCAGCCCATATTCTTCGATCTTTAAGGAGTCTAGTTCTCTACTACTGCCGGCAACGGCTCCCCCTTCCCCCCGAATACCACTGAAGGTAAAATAGAGCGACTTCATGCAAAATCTAGTGGGTCGTCCAACTTAATATTTTCAACCGGTTCCTCGGTCTTCGTATCTCCCCGAGTACGCGGTCCAATCTCCAGACCTCGTTTTTTTGGATGAAATGTCCACCCTGAACAACTACATTATTATACGTTTTAGAGAACGACGGGGCTATGATTCTAATCAAGGGTCTTCGAGCAGACGGAGTTTCTGTATTCACTTTAGCTGTGCCCTAGTTTGACTCGGGAGGAACTAGGGGTCTTGACTTTTCCTCCCCTCCTCGTTTCCCTTAGCCTTACATTTTGGTCACTCTCTTTTTACAACTCCGACGGCCCCGCAACCAAAGCAGAACAGACGCTTCTTCTCCTTACAGAAATGAAACACGTGACCTAACTTTAGGCAGTTAGAACATTTTATATTTTTGCTCATCCCTACTAGTCCAGTATTACTATTGCTATTACCCCAACCATACCACAAGGATTCGATGGATTTAATTCACTTCTTTAGATCCTCGACACCGTAATCCTTTCTTGGTTCATTAGTAGCAATAGCCACCACTGAAATTTCGTTACGTTTTTTATCACTGTTTTGGACAGTTTTGTTGCTACTTGGACGATAGGCGTATTCTCGAAGGAAAGAGTCTTCCGGTCTTGGTGGTAACGTGTTCTTATCTTCTCTAGCGGCTGACCGTTCATAATCCTGTGCTAATGCCGCCAATTCATTACAAGAGCCAAAATGGCGGCGCCTAATCGCGCACCTGATCTGGTAACGCATATTACGGTATGCCCTATCTAATTCCTCTTCAAAAGGAATAAGACGTGGGTAGAGACGGTACAAGCCCACCATATATGTGAGGTAGTCTACACTAGTCTCCTCGGGGCCTTGTCTACGTGTGATTATTTGCTCTTCTAGCCGATTCTGATAATTAATATCCCCAAACCTTGTGCAGAAATCATACTTAAACTATGACCAAGATCTCCATAAATGTCTGTTATGCCTATACCAGACCAGCGCTATTCTATCAAGGAGGAAGGGCATTGCCAATAAAACTTCCTCCTGATTTAAAGAATCGACAGCCCTACCTTCCTCGACCCTATCTAAAAATGTAATGATACTTGTTTCAACCTGACCAGTAAACCATTGACTCGCAATTTGTGATAGGCTTTTACCATTTCTACGATATGGTGGATCTACAGCCCTATTGTACGTCTGATCTACACCCCTACTGTACGGCTGATCTACGCCCCTACTGTCCGGCTGATCTGCGCCCCTATTGTACGCCTGATCTATGGCCCTATTGTAAGATAGATGCCGCGTACAGTTCTGCCTATATTCATTGTTTAAAAAATTCGTCTGTCCCTCCCTACGGAAGCGGGTTTGATCGCTTGGCATGGTACCTGAATTTGTTATGTAGTTACATGTCTGGTCACGTGAAATTGGTTCAAGTGGCTCTTGTCCCTGTGGTTGCAGATTCCGTAAGCCGGCATATAGTAGGTTCCATTTCTCATTTCATTAGGTAACGCCCCAGTATGTGACTCATAGCCTTCTACAAAAGGGACAGAATTTTGGAAACCAGTACGATAATAATTTTGCTGAACAGCCACTCCGGTGAAAACTTTTCCGGTGAAAAGTATGGGTCAGCCTGTGGGTAACCATACCCTTAGGCTGACTGATCTACATTATGTGCCGCTTGAGAGTTAAATGGGTATTGTACCCCTCTTCCAGTTTATACACCCCTTGAGTACCCATAATCTAAGCCCCCCCCCCTATGTTACAAAATCTCGTTGAAGAGCGGGGAGGTCGCATCCCGAACGAAGTCGCACCTAACCCCGATATTCCCACGAGATCGACATTTGTCAGAGTTCCCGGATTATTTGAATTATTAATTGAGTTAGCCGTACTCCTTAAGGGTACAAACGTACTTAAGTATACCATTAAGCCATTTCCCTTTAAGGGTAGGCGTGACACTACCCGATTCTCTTTGGTTTACTTGAAAGTTGTTCGTTAAAAATTATAACGATGAAGTCTGTTTCCTTTGGAGGGACTGCTCCGTTGATTAGAATAATTATTATCACAATGAAAGAAGGATTGAAAAACAACAATTAACTAAGCATTGTTTTTAAAGTAACCAGTTTAACGATTTTAAATTTAAATACCTTAAAAGTAAAATAAATAAGAATGAGTTTTGAATTCAATCAAACTAGTTAGAGTCAAATGACTTAATACAATCACGCGATTGGTAATAAACATAATCCAGTTATGTTGCGCTTGTAGACGCCGTTCGCAGTTTTCACAGATGCGACTCTGGCGATGTCGTCGCTCCCAGGAAACACCTCCATGATCACGCCCAGTGGACATCTTGCATATCCTAGATTGCCCTCGATCAAAACGACCACCGAACCAACCTTCAGTTCTGAAGTGGAGTTTTTCCATTTTCGGCGAGTTTGTAATTCATTATGGTACTCTTTGTACCGCCTTTTCCAAAAATCTTGTCGAGCTTTGGTGATAAAGTTGGAGGTTGACAGTCTATTGTCTGGAACTGCAACGAGATTCTTCTCGGGTAAGAACTTGAATGGTCGACCTATTAATAAATGAGCCGAAGTTATAGCCAAAGGATCGTTAGGATCTGCCGAAAGAGCACATAAAGGTTGAGAATTTAAAATAGCTTCAATTTCGATTAGTAGAGTGTTGATTTGCTCATAAGTGACTTTTTGATCTTTCATTACGCGCTTTACAGTGTTTGAAACCTTTTACGGCCGCTTCCCAAAGACCGCCGAAATGGGGAGATGGAGGTGGATTAAAATGCCATTCGATTCGTTTAGACAATATAAAAGATCCTATCTCTCGTTTAAATTTCTAAATGTCGAATAAGTTGTAAATCTCACGAAGTTCTTTATTGGCTCCTACAAAATTAGTACCATTGTCCGAATAGATGTGTTCTGGTACCCCCCTTCGGCCAATGAACCTACAAAAAGCTGCCAAAAAACCTTCCGTTGAAAGATCAGTCGCCAGTTCGATGTGTACCACCTTAGATACCATGCAAATAAAAACACAACCATAAGTTTTGAGAAAACTCCTATTGCGATCTTTCTTTTCTTTAATGCGATTAGGACCGAAAAAATCCACCCCTGCGCGACTGAACGATGGATCTTCTGTTACTCTTGCTTCAGGCAAAACCGCCATCTTAGCTTGCATCATTTTAGGTCGTTGTCGAATACATTCGACACATTGGTGGACAATTTTCCTAACCTGATTTTTCCCGTTTAGAATCTAGAATTTTTCTCGAAGAGTATATAACGTTAATTGAATGCCAGCGTGCATTTTAGCTTCATGACATTCGCGAATGATGATGTCCGTAATTGGATGTTTACTGGGTAACAACAAAGGATGTTTTTGACTCTAAATTAGATCTGCTTTCTTCAACCTACCGCCTACACGAATGAGATGGTACTCGTCGAGAAACGGATTTAACTCATCGATTTTGGAGCTTTCCTATCCGCGACTGTGACTTCACTAGGAGCTGGTTCTCGAGCCATGGTGAGAAATTTGATTTCTAGATTCACCTAACTTGAATTTAATATTCCGAAAAGGGAGCCGTACCATGTACCTACCCGTCGCATCACGCTGAGTGTGATCCACATAATGTTGTTCGCAAGAAATGTCATCACGAGATTTTAAAAGTTCACGATCAAAATCTTCTATTGCCCAAAAACGCTCAAGAAGTTCATATAATTTCACAACATTGCAAGAAGCTCTTGCAGATGCTACGAGAACGTCTGACCCGCCTGCCACGATCCAACCTAAAATAGTTTTTTTTTTTGTAAAATGATTTGAGATTTTTGGTGTTGAAGTTTGATCTGACCTATTGATAATACCGATAAAGTTTTAGATTTTGATTCGTGTGGAATCAGAATTTAGAGTACCTGCCGCTATCAATAAATCGAATGGCTCTAAATTAACTGTAGAACAAGAATCTAATAATGCCCGTGGCATAAAACAATTTCCCACGTTGTTTTGGACTTTGACCACCACCGTGGTCATTAATTGAGAATCCGAAGAAACACTTTAGATGAATAGGTCTGACGATACAGTCATGCTTGCGGGGTTGCAGAAGTGAACGCTTTTAATTCTTACCCCCTTTGGGAAGGTTCTGGTTTAGGTGACTTAAATGCTTTCTCTGAATGCAACTAAATATGATGATTTCGATCACACTTGGTGCAACGTTGCTTATTTTTGCAAGGGAAAGCGTGTTCGTTCAAGCAATTTCGATACAGTTTGTGTGTCTTCACGACATTCCAACGTTCTTGAACCTTGAGTTCATTAAAAATAGGACATTTGTCAAGACGATGCATTTCATTACATTTAATGCAAGTAAAGCTTGAGGAGTCGGAAGCAGAAGTCACGAGAGAACGTGCTTCTACCATTTGGCTTTACCAGGAAATTGATTAAGTTTCTCGCCCATCTGTATCCTAACGTTGTTGCTGCCGCTCGAGACAGCTCTCTCTAACGAGCGAAGTTTAAATACCGTAGATTGGATGAATTTATAAAATGCGTTCAAGTTTGGAAGTTGATTCCCATCTAATCTATCTTGCCACGTAGATAAAATACCCGTTGGTAAACACCTTTCTAGTATCCTGATTACAATTTGATCATTGATCTCGATTTGAACATCTTTTAACATGCTGAGATGTTGGCGTGCTTTGTCCACAAGTGAGGAGACATCGTCTGGATCTGCTTTGGAAAGTATAGGAAGATCTAAAATAGCATCAAGATGCTCGACTACGATCATACGTTTTTGGTCGTATGCTTCGCATAGCGATTGCCAAGCTTTTGAATAATTTTCTTCACTTGGAGGAAAGGAAATGATTTTGTTTATAGCCGATCCGTTGAGCGCGATAACTAATTGTGTATGCTTTACATAATCGCTAAGATCTGTACGCGAATGCACGAGACCTACGAAACTGTGTTTCCACGCGACCTATTTATCGTGATGTCCGTCAAAAGTTGGGAACTCTATTTCAGGCAACTTAGGCCTGTCTTGTCGTTCAGTGAAAGTAAAGCTACTGTTGTTTGAAGGTAAACTTGCAAGGGGTGTCGCGGCTTGCAAACCAGTAACCGTGGTTGCAACGACGTAATAATTCGCTTCTATTTCAAGAATTGCGTCTAGGCGCGGATTATCTGCTTTTAACGCAATCAATTCGTCATTGTATTTAACTAGAACTAGAACTGAGTTGACTCGAGTGGTCGCAACGAAATAATATATGTTGTTTTCACCTTTTCTGTCCATTTATTTGTGAATTTAGGTA
>CAKNYM010033129.1:0-13228 GCA_932195095.1 Andricus curvator
GTATTGAGGCAATGAACTTTCGAGTTCGAACTGCTAATCAATGTATGAAAGAGCAAATAAAAAACTATCGATTGGTGTAAGAAACTAAAAATAGATTTTTTCCGCGTTAGTCCCTTTCTTCGCGGACGGTCACGTATGATACCGTGGACAAAACATAAGAGTTTAAAAAAAAGTATTCATAAACACATTTTTTGGACAATTATCTTTTGTTTTGCCGGAACCCTAATATTTTTGGAACTCCCTCAACTAATATTTTATTTTCGGAACAAAAAATGGTTTGGAACGATTTGGACAGTAATTGAGGAATCATCAAAATAAATAATTAACCTATTGTACGTAGTTTCGTGGAAATCGAATTCGTTTATGTAAATAAATAGCCAACAAATATTGTTCAGTGAAAATATTTCTTCCCTTTTCATTACTAGTGATGCGACACAAAGTAATTTGTTGAAAACAAACATTTTTTTCCATTGAAGAACCGCCAAACTAAAAACTTGTTTATACCTTTTTTTAACCCTTAATTAATTAATTGAATGCATTGGATGCTCGACTGTCCTTACACTGTTTTCGATTGATTTCAATTTTGTTGAAAGTATTTTCAAAATATTAAACTTAAAATTTTTTGTATATTAATAAAAGATGAGTGCTTTTATGTATTTAGCATTTTTATTCTTGAAGCACGCTGTTTACATTTAAATATCGTCAAATTTGGAGCTTATTTATTATAAAATTGTTCAATTCTAAGATTTAAACAATTTTAAACCCTTCCAATTTGATATTTTATTATAAATACTATTGAATGTAATTAAATGAAATTGCTGATTTTAAAACTCTTTTAATTTGATATGTAATTAATTTTTTAACGCTATTCAACTACATATTAAAAACTAGTGCTGTGACTTAAATTATTTCTAAGACCAATCACAGGTTTGTCTTCCCGAATGTGACTGACCTATAAACTTATTCGCTAATTAATAATCAAATCCGAAATTATTCGATTTTGGAGGTTTACGACTTGAAATCTTTCAACCAATATGTCTTAGAAATTAAATCGATACTATTTCAAACGATTTTTCTTTATAAAGTCGAATAAAGTAGAAAATATACAATCCGAAGCTTACAAAATAACGAATAGATTAATTTATAATATTTTTAATTAGTTTTTCAATATACTATAGCCTTTGGGACTATTTTGCGGTTCGACAATATTTTTAAAGGAAAAGTAAAGAAATAGTGGACTTCGGGGCTAATTACGAAAAAATAGTGGCATCGCTTTAAAAAAAAGAGTCAAATAGTATCAAGTGAATATTTTATTCAATTTTATAATTTTGTTTTTGCTATTTCTTAATTTATGAAAATCATAAAACATTTTTAATTTTTATCTGAATTAAAAAGGTCATAAAGGTAATTCTTACGTTTTTTGTCATCTTCCAGAATCATTGAAAAAAATTGCAAACTCTCAGCAAAATTTTGTTTTCAGTTTTGAAAGTGCTCGAGATTTGTTAATTCTAGAGCCTATACGTAAACTAACAATTTAAAGAGACAAACTAGTATGTGTTTATCTGTAATATAGGTTACATATACGATTTCATCAATATATATGATAAATATCATAACTATTCGTCTCCTCGGAAACGGATACTATATTATGTTGTTTGTTGACTATTAAATATTTGATTATTTTTGTAGGTATATTAGCAGAAGGACAAATTGGAAGTCATTCATTTATCCGGATACTGGCATTCGCCAGTATTGTCAGAAAATCTTATAACCCGACAAAATACTTGGAGGTTCTTTGTCTAGCCGAACGTACAGACGAAATTTAGCTTCCATCTAGACGAATGTTTTAGACACTTCAAGCCATGGCTAGTTGTACAACAAATCTGGTACTAATAACACCAACAGTTTCTGTACAAGAAGTAAAAAATGTAACGAAAAGGTGGACATACAGAAATTCTTATTCCTTTTTGGCTTTATGCGCACTGTGCACCAAATGCAGTCATTTAGAAAATCTGTAAGGTCAGTACAGACAACCCATTTTCTGCACAAATAAATGCTTTGAATAAGATTGTAACAAGCAATATCCTTCAATGAACCTACGAGTTCGATAACGAAGAATAGAATCTGGATGTTATGAATCATTATACAATCTACTTTTACAAATAATGAAATGATTATAACTGTTCTTTAATCTTAAAACACATAGCACAAAAGGGTTTACACTTACATTAGACTATCCAGTAATAGTTATTCAAATGATTTTAAAATGAAAAACATATATTTTACATTTTAAAATTATTATCGTGTAAGGGAGAAGTTACACAACTGTCTTGTTTATCACGTAGGACTACCATTTTCTTCTTGCTTTATATTGGCCACTTGCGGTGAATTCGAACATCCACAGACGACCATTTTAAATGCTACTCCTTCCTTCTCCCTAGTCTGTACTCGGTACCATGATCCAATAAATACATGGTCTAGCCACTTGAGGGCCCCGTTTCGTACAAGTCACGCAACCGCTTAGTTCCACCATTTTGTTAGTATAACCGCGTAGTTTAAATTTGACACGTAATCTGTGTACGACAATCTATTGCAGGAAAATCAGTATGTAGGAAGAAATATTATGAAAATATTACAAGAATGAATTCCAAAATCACTTGGAATAAGTATTGAATGATGTATATTAGAACACTGATAAGAAAATAAATTAAATTCAGGACAGAATGGAAGTTTATGAATAATACTGAATGAGAGTAATCAAAAGTACATATAAATGTTGATAATTATGACAATTAATAACATTTTAAATATCTCTGTTTGACAGTATATACATAATTCTCATGTCGCCAATTCTTTCAGAAAAATATATGCAAAAGTGACAGAGGTCTGTAATCGGGTTACGAGGGTTCGTGAATTTTACAGAAAAGTTTGTAAGGTTAAAAAGACTAATGAATCTCATTTTTACAATGAAAATATAAGTACGTCAAAGTAATTTATAAATAACATCCTAATATATACATGCACAGAAATAAATTAGTTTTAAATCAATTTAGAAATAATACAAACTTCAAACCAAATTCAAATTTTGTTTTGTATATTTTTGTTAATATTGTTAATAATGACAATTAAAGGAAAGCAATAATACATCACAATAATCAGTATATGTTTCATTAACGGTTATGAAAGTAACATTTTGATTTTATTATTTTTTTTTTACATATATCACACTTGCTCGTACTGACGGACAATTTGAAATCGTTGACACAATACAAAAGAAAATTAAAAATATTTATTAATCCAACATTTTGTTGATGAGAAAAATCGAGAGAAAAATCGATTTATAAACTTAGAAAAATTCTATGACCTTCATATAGAAAAATTCGTAAATATGTTTACAGCTCACAAAAGAAAAAACCTTCGTTTTAGGAAAGCAACAATATTTAAGGTACCTAATTTCTTGTTTTAATGTATTGACTTTTTTGCCTGCGATAATCATAAAAAAACTTTTGTCATTTTCTGCATGAACAATATGTGTGCGGGATGCATTTTATTCATAAAGATAATTTACAGAAAGAAATCAAGATTTACTTCATCTTCGACATTTCAGACAGAAAACTTTGTCCACGAATCACCATATAATACAATGTGAAAAGCAAATTATCATTAGCTTCATTTGTATATATTTATAGTAAGACTTATCATTTTTACATTCTTGTCACATTGTACAATTTCGACATTCTTTTGCATTTACATAAAAATATGTATGTGTGATATATTATAGGGCTTCCCAGCAATATTTATTATTACTTTACAAAATCTGCTAAAAATAAGAGAGATTTTTAATGTGATAAAATGTGATCTCATATACATATAAACGGTAGAAAGGGAACTGAGGGAGTGACTGATAAAATAGAAATTTGGCAGGAGAGCGAAAAACACTGTGTTATATTTACATCGCAATTAAAAAAAAAATTAAATTCTGTCTCCGAGCTGACGTATTGCTTAATCGATACCAACAAAGGTTGATAGCAAAGAAGATTCCAGTGGTGAGAAAGTATTGTCTGAAGGTAATCCTATCGGGTTGACACTTGTTTTACCCTGTCTGACTCGGCTTGAGAGAGTGATAAGAAATGAAATACTCAATTAAAAAATAAACGTATGATCCATCCTAGAGAGGTTGAGGTACTGAATACAGAGGGTAAAAGTTTGATAAAAAAATCATTCAGTTCCGAGAAAACTGAGTTTTGCTTTTGAGGTTAGAATTTTTTGGTTTCTGAAAATCGTGACAAAAATTGTAATTTTCATTTCGTTTTTTAAATGCTTAGACGTACTCGAGATGTTCAGTTGATAAACACGGAGAAAGTTTTATTGAAAAAATTTATTCACTTCCCGAAAAATCAATTTTCAATGAAACGGTGTCACTGTATGACAGACGAAAGGTCTAGCCGAAAAACGTTCCATTTTCGTCCAACTCGCGCATAGCAGCTCCACGGCCATCTCGGTTACCACTCAACACAGCCGCCAGCTGTACATTTATTCAATATGGCGGTGTAACTGGTATCGTTGCCGATTGACTGCATTTTTTTTTTACTTGCGCTTGGCTATAGACCATACGTGGATTGGATCATACTCGGTACGTTCTACACCCCCATCAGGGGTGGGACTCCGATGCCTTAAATCGAACGGACCTCTCTTTCTACCATGTGCGATAGACAACGAGGCGCGATCGAAACCGAAACGATGGTTTCGAAAGCTCTCTTTCTATCGTCTATGGTAGACAGAGAGGATCTCATAGTTATGAAACGACAAGTACGTTGGCAACCATCGGACCCTCTCTGTCCACCATATACGATAGAAAGAGAGTTTTCGAAACGATCGTTTCAACTTTGATTGCACCTCGTTGTCTATCGCACATGGTAGAAAGAGAGGTCCGTTCGATTTAAGGCATCGGAGTCCCACCCCTGCGAAAGTGGGCAGTGTGAAATAGGTAAACATAATTTTGTTCAATTGAGGCGGTGGCAGGGATGGATAAGTAAAATACTCGTGGTAATTTACTTGGTTTTCTACGGTAATTTACCTGGTATTTTACGTCATCAGTTTTCTACATGATGTAAATTACATCTAGTTCTATATATGAGGGCGCCAACTCTGAGGCGGGAAATTGAAAACTTGAATCAGACAGCTAATCAGAGATCTTATTCGAGACATTTTACGTAAAATTCTCCTTCAGGTATTATACGTGAAAAACTTCCAGTTATCCTGGAGCCTCGCAGAGAAAGTGCTTGACAGTTTAGAGCGCTTTCACACGATTGCAGATCACCAAATTGCATGCAGAAAGTTCACAAGAGAGAAAGAGATAGGCTGTTCTCCATCTCTTTCACTCTTGTGGACTTCCTGCATGCAATCTGCTTATCTGCAATCGTGTGAAAGCGCCCTTATACTTTATAGGTGCAGGGCAAGGAAAGGTCCGTGTAGGACTGTAGGCCCACGTGCACCCTGATGGTAGACTCCCATGGTAGATGCAAGCAGTGGATGAAAGCAGAAACTCATGAGAGTGAAAGAGACGGATAGATCTATTTGTCTCTTTCACTCTCATGAGTTTCTGCTTTCAGCCCCTGCTTTTATCTGCCATGGGTTCGTTTAGGTTTCTCACCGAGTGCAGTCGGAACCGTTCAGCGATGCTAGGTGAGCGGGCGGATCGAGCCGGGTGAACCGTACAGAAATCACCAGATGGGTGACTTTTTCACCCGTCGAGAAAAGGTAAGTGGATACGAGTGAACATTGAAATTGGCGGGAAGTTAGAAAATCGGGCATATTTGAAATGAAACTTGTATGAAACCCGCGGTAAAAAGCAGAGTGAATTTTGAAGAGTGTTAATAAGTATACTGATATGGATTTTGCGCCCGGGAAACACTTCCTTATTTTGGGAGAAGACCAAAATCCCATAGTAGCAAATCCTATTATTCTAACTGGCCTTTCCCTTGGGCCTCGAACCTTCATTGAAATTTCCATCACAATTCCAATTTCCACCTCATAATCACTATCCTCATCATCGCTTGCAACAGTCATTCGTTTGATGCAATTATGGTCCATTTATACCTCTGTCCTTCTGACCGGTGCAGGCAGAAGTCATAAGAGTAAAAGAGATAGAGAGTACTTTTGTCCAATTTTCCGCTCTCTATCTCTTTTACTCTTATGGACTTCCTGCCCGCACCGATCGGACGGACAGGTATAAATGCACCATTACAGTAAAAATAATTTTCTTTCGCTGACTCTCCATTATCATATAATGAAGGGGTATAAAACATATTATGTTGTTATATGTGTACATAACCTGACAATTTTTATAGTCGCGCCAAAGCCTTTCACACGCACACGCTCAAAGAACATGACACTTTCCAGTTCACTTTCGTAAACCACGCCCCTTTTACAGGTTCACCCGACGAGTGCACTTGGTGAGAAACCTGAACGCTACCAAAGATATTATACACCTAGATGCGGCAAGTGGCGGCGGAGTGGGGGAACAATATATATAGCAACTACTTTCGTGCGGTGCGTAGCTACTGCCCTCTTCGTACTACCTTCCTTCACTCTTTCTCTGTAGGTACAATCGTTGCTCTGCGGCTCTAAGGGTAATGATTTTAAATCTATTATCCTTGCAGCTTCTCCATGTTACCTCAAAACATCGGTAAAGTAGAAGCAGGGATTCTGACATGATTTACAAAATAACAAATTAATATAAAATGATAATACTTTTGAAATTCCAATCCTTATTTTATTTGTACAGAAAATAAATTAGTGACAATATTAAAGGTTTGCCACAATAATTAATTTTAATGCTAATTTTGTAATTAGGTAAATATTTATTTTTCCAATTGATATTTCACATTCCGGTGTATTAAGTAAAGATGATATAAATGTTTACAGCAATTTTTTATTAAATAATTTGAAACAAATTAATCAATATTGATCCTAGGTTAGAAGTAAACTGCACCAATCAATTCTGTGTAAAAATTAACTTCAGAAACTTATACTAAATTTTCACTTACATTCAACACTTTTTTTTCTTGGCAAATGTATAAATGTTAAGGTTGCAGGGTTATAAATAAAAGCATTGCTATTATTTTGCAACGATAAAAATCTAATAATGTCAGAATTTATTAAATTGATCTTTTAAATGAGGAACGTTTGCGAAGTTAAACAAAATCGAATATAACCGATAAAGATTTTATAATTTCTAATTAAAAGCCTTCAATGTTAAATGATTTTTAATTGAAACCTTCAAAATTAGGAATTTTTATTTTAAATTAGAAGTCATAATTTTTAATAGAAAACGTTCTAATTGGAATAATTCTAATATTAAAAAATTAAAAACTTTAATTAGAATTTCTAATTAGAATTATAATTCTAATGCATAAAATAAGTCTTCACTCATTAAAATAGGTAATCATTTTTACACTCTAATCATTTATGATTGAGCAAGTATTACAATAGGCCGAAATTTCATACCTCAGTTTTTGAACGGATCTCCACGTTTTGAGACCCCCTGAAGCCGAAAATCAAGTTTTTGCAATGCCGTCTGTCTGTATGTCTGTATGTCCGTAAACATGATAACTCTCGAAAAAATGAACGGATCAAATCGTCGAGCTTTGGCAAACTTTTTTGTATTCTAAAAGAAAGAGCGAGTTTGTTAACCAACGACAAATACGTGAAGAAAGTTTAAAAGAAGAATTTTATATATATAATAAAAAGAAGCTTTTTAAAATATCCAGAATTTCTCCCTCAACCATTTTTTGATAAGACTTGATTTTTGGGTGTTATTTCTCGAAAATAATATGCAAGAAATCCCACAAAATTTCTTCGGAGCATTTTTTGTTAGGATTTGTCATTTTCGGTTTTTAATCGGTATTTAATTGCAGCTTTTAAAATGTCCTTAAAAAATTTCTTGAACCATTTTTTGATGGAATTTGTCATTTTTTGTTTATTTATCTAAAATTACCCTTTCTCTACTTCTTTAGGTCAGGAAATATTTAAAGATAAACGACTAATCGTGAAATAAGGGCGGGTAGAAATAGTATGTCAAATTACTTTGAAATACAAGAGGTATTTGAAACAGTATTGTCTCAATATTTCCGAGAAAATTCTGGTCTTCAGCACTGTATACTACAACAGGTAAAGAGAAGTAGTTATTATACAATGCCGTGGAGGCTGGGGTCCTTTTAAACTGTAAATAGTCATCATTAGAGATATGGGCCTGAAAATCTTTAATGGAAATTTTCATTTTTTTAATTTAAAAAATTTAGAAATGTTCAAACAGTTAATTGTAAAAATTTTCATCATAACAAATTGTAAGTTGGTACTATTAGTTTTCGTTATGAAAAAGTTAAAAAATTTTAAAGTAAAAGACGTGTGGCCTAAAGTAAACTATTTCAATAGTAAATATTTTTAACATTATATCAAATATATTATAATTATATCGAAGTATCTGGGCTGAGCGAAAATATTTGTGCTAACACTTTTTATTCAAATAATGTTTGCTTATTAGGGACCCTACTTAAATTACGTAACAGCTCAAGGAGGTGGGAGGGGTCGAGATATTTTGCTACGATTCGTTACGGAAGGGGGGGGGGGGGGTCTTTCATTCATGTACGTAATTTTTGGAAATTCGCAAATGAAACAAATAACTCGCAGTAAGTATACATAAATTTAATATGAATTGTACGCGCCAAAGAAATCTGGTCAGTGAAAAACGAACCTAGCCAACAACAATTTACAAAAAAAAGTCAGGGTATTTTATTGGTCAGGGAAAAGTCAGGGAATTAACAAACAAAAATCTTGTAAAAGTCAGTGAATTTCTATAACTTTGAATAACTGTCAAGAAGAATAAATATGAAATATTTTTATTCCATTTATAAAAGATTCTAGTTTAAAATGTTTACAAGTTTAACATTCTCGCACTTGAATATTAACTTACATATTATTCTTATTAGTAATTTATTTGCCTTGTATTTATAATTATTTTTTTTGCAGTTGCTTCCTCTTGAAGATTATCTTTTGAGTTATAAATTGTATTATTTGTTTGAAAATTCAACAATTTTTATAAAAAATCATTCTTTTTGGTTGAAAATTCAACTGTTTTGTTCAAAATTCGTCTTTGAGGGTTAAAAATTCAAATATCTTCGTAGAAAATGTACTTTTTGTTCAAAATTCATATCTTAGTGTTGAACATTCAACTTTTTCGGATGAAAATTCAACCGTTGTTTTGAAAATTTGTCTTTTTAATTTAAAAATTCATTTAGTTTAGTAGAAATTGCATCTTTCTTGGATAAAAATGAAACAGTTTTGTTAAAAATTCGTCGTTTTGGGTTGAAAATTCAAATATTTTCGTAGAAAATTTACTTTTTGTTTAAAATTGAATCTTAATGTTGAATTTTTAACTGAATTCTTTTTTGGATGAAAATTCAACTATTTTTTTGTAAATTTGTCTTTTTAATTAAAAAATTTATCTATTTCAGTAGAAATTGCACCGTTCTTGGAGAGAAATGCTACTGTTTGATTGAAAATTTAACAATTTTGTTAAAAAGTCATGCTTTTTGGTTCAAAATTCAACTGTTTTGTTGGAAATTAGTCTTGTTGGGTTGAAAATTCAACTATTTTCGTAGAAAATTTATTTCTTGTTTAAAACTCATATTTTGATATGGAAAATACAATAAAATCTTTTTTGGATGAAAATTGCATCTTTCTTGGATAAAAATGCAACTGTTCAGTTGCAAATTAATCTTTTTTGCTTAACTTTGTTAAGAAATAACTTTTTTGTTGAAGATTAATATTTTCAGTTGAAAATTCATCTCATTATTTGAAAATTTAACTATTTTATAACAAATAATTTTTTCTGAAAATTAATATTTTTTTGGTTGAAAATTCCATTTTTGTACAGAAAATTCGTCTTTTGGCTTGAAGGTTTGACGATTTGGATAAATTTTTTTTCTTTCATGACTGAAAAATCTTTATTTGTTGAAATGTCATCAGCTTGGTTTTAAAATTCATTTTTTTTTTTTTTGATGAAATTTAATTATTTTTTGCTTGTAATATCAACTATTACACTTTTTTCTTCCAAATTCATCTTTTTAGGTGGAGAATTCAATTATTTTGTTGAAAACTCAAGTTTTTGCTTCCTCATAGAGGAAGCTTTGTTATGGTAACATTTTCAAATTCATTTAATTAAACCTTCCTCAATTTAAAAATGTATAATAACAAATGTTCTAAGCAATTGTTTGGCTCTGTGTGTGTGAATGTGTGTGTGTGTGTGCGTGTATGTCACAGTTTTTTGTGAACACGATAACTAGAAAACGGTTGCAGATAAATTGATGAAATTTGGAGGGCTTATTTTCCTCAATAATATCTTAAAACTGACCTAAAGATTCCTAAAAACATTTATTCCATTTTTTTTAGCACTGAATAATTTTTAAAAAATCGGTTTTTTATAGTAAAACTTTTTTCATTAGCATAATTCAAAGTTGATGCAAGAATATAAAAGATTCCTTGATTCGAGACGAATCGATTGACCTATAATATTGATACATTTTTTTGAAGAGTAGGGAAGTTATGGTAATTTATATATTTTTAAAATCGTTTTTTATAGTAAAAATTTTCTCATTCTCATAGTTTAAGTTAATGCGAGAATAGAAAAGTTGTGTTGATTCAAGACGAATCGATTGACCTATAGCATTTATACATTTTATTGAAGAGTAAGGAAGCTATGGTAATGCATAATATTTCAAAAATCGGTTTTTTATAGTAAAATTTTTTTCAGTAGCATAATTCAAAGTTGATGCAAGAATATAAAAGATTCTTTGGCTCGAGACGAATCGATTGACCTATAATATTAATACATTTTATTAAAGAGTAGGGAAGTTATCGTCATTTATATTATATCTAAAATCGATTTTTATAGTAACATTTTTTTAATTCTTATAATTTAAAGTTGATGCGAGAATAGAAAAGTTGTGTTGATTCAAGACGAATCGATTTACCTATAATATTAATACATTTTATTAAAGAGTAGGGAAGTTATGGTAATTTATATTTTTTGAAAACCGGTTTTTTATAGTAAAACTTTCTTCATTATCATAATTTAAAGTTGATGCAAGAACAGAAAAGATGTGTTGATTCGAGTAGAATCGATCGACTTATAATATTAATACATTTTATTGAAGAGTAAGGATGCTAGGGTAATGCATAATATTTGAAAAATCGGTTTTTTATTGTAAAACTTTTTCCATTAGCATAATTCAAATTTGATGCAAAAATATAAAAGATTCCCTGGTTCGAGACGAATCGATTGACCTACAATTTTATTACATTTTATTAAAAAGTAGGGAAGTTATGGTAATTTATATATTTTTAAAATCGTTTTTTATAGTAAAAATTTTTTCATTCTCATAATTTAAAGTTAATGCGAGAATAGAAAAGTTGTGTTGATTCAAGGTGAATTGATTGACCCATAGCATTTATACATTTTACTGAAGAGTAAGGAAGCTATGGTAATGCATAATATTTGAAAAAACGATTTTTTATATTAAACTTTTTTCACTAAAATAATTCAAAATTGATGCAAGAACGGAAAAGATTTCTTGATCGAGGAAAATCGATTGATCTATAATATTAATACACTTTATTGAAGATTAAGGAAGTTATGGCTCATTTATATTATTTGAGTCATCTGCTTCAAACAGAAAAACTTTTTTCATCGACATAATTCAAAGTTGACGCATGAATAGAAAAGACTTTTTGATCATAAATTTTTAAATAGAGTAATTCTGTCAATTTTTGTAAAGAAATCATAAAGCTGGAAAAGGGATAGGGTGCGACAGAACTTTTCCCTTCCCTTTTCCAGCTCGAAAAATTATCATTTCGAATACAAAATTTGATTTGTCTGATTTGTCGCTGTGTTAAAAAATGTGTTGTATTTTTCAGCATTTTTTGAACGGCCCCTATATATATGAGGTGTCAAAAAATTGTGTCTTCAAAGTATATATCATTCGACGCAGAATTTCACGAAACGTATAAATCAATAGCGTCTCAGAAAAGTCTTTTTGGTGCCTTTTTTGAAAATCTTAAGGATCAGTTATATCTCTGGCTGGTCTGAAAGATCTAAATTCTAAAATTCAAACAAGAAACCTAAAACTTGATGCAGGAAAGTGTCCTTGAAATGTTCACTCAATAGCTTTTGTTAGCATTAGTAAATTTCCCGAGTACCCCATCCTTTAAATTTAACGATTAAACCTGGAGATGTAAAGAAAAGCAGGTATACATTTCGGGCGAGAGGGCGGGGCACTTCTGATACTCCTGTTAGAAATTAGATCCCAATGATTTTGTTATTTTTCCCTAAATATTTTCTAT
Source organism: Andricus curvator (assembly GCA_932195095.1). Lineage (NCBI taxonomy): Eukaryota > Metazoa > Arthropoda > Insecta > Hymenoptera > Cynipidae > Andricus > Andricus curvator. Next base: position 12,403 of record CAKNYM010033129.1, read on the forward strand.
TTCTTCAACACGCCATATCTACCTATAATTCTTTGAATTTTTATAATTTCAAAAGCAAATTTTTATCTAGCATAATAACGTACATATTAAGGTATAATAAGACAATATGAATTGCTAATTGAATTCTCTGTTATATTAGTTTACAATTTATAATTTAAGTAAAATTAAAATTGTTTCAAAAATTGGTTCTCTGATCGTTATAATTGAATAAATACTTAGCTATTAAATGGTCAAATATATTTAATAAATCATTGTAAAGTAATGACGTGAAGGATTGAAATTGTACACCCTCTGAACGATACAGACAGAAAATTAAGAGTAATAACCATTGAAAAACTAAACATATCAATGAATTTCGTATTGAAAAAGAGGATGACAAATTTTTTGTGTAAAAGGCTGTCAAACAGAGGTTCAACATTTTTTTAACTCATATATATGTAAATATTTTCTTGAAAATCAGATTTTTAGTTAAAAAATTAATTTTTTGAACTGAAAATTTAGCTATTTCATTTGTGGTGAAAATTTATCTTTCTTAGTTGAAAATTCATCTCTTTGTTTGAAACTTAACTATTATGTTGAAAATTAGTTTTTCCATTGGATAAAATTTTAGTTTTTCAAATTAAAAATGTAACTATTCCATTTTTCATTAAAAATGTAACTTCTTTAATTGAAAATGCAACTTCTTGGGTGAAAATTCATGTCTTTTGGAAAAAATTCGCCTTTTTTGGTACAAAAGTCATCTCCTTCCTTGAAAATGCCTAATTTTAATTAAAAATTCATCTCTTAGGTTGAATATTTTACTATTTTGTTGAAAATTCGTGTGTGT
>CAKNYM010033130.1:0-21109 GCA_932195095.1 Andricus curvator
CTTTTAAAGAACCATGATCGTAGCTTCCGGAGCCTACAACTTCTCACATAATAATAAATATAAGATGCTAGTAAGAATGTATTATTTGGTGGCGTTTTTTTATCCTCGTTTCTTTCGAGGGAGTATTTTGAGGGATTTCACCCTTTTTTTATTTTGTGAATTATTTACTCTAATGTCAATTATTTTCTTCTTGAAGTATATCATTTTTTGAACAAAAATATATCAATACGACGAGTTTTTGTGCATATGCATCACATTCTAAATTCATGGTAAATTTTGTGTTGTATACCTTAAACATTCGCAATTTTGTGTAGAAAATGCCTTCCTTTGGTTTGAAATGTAACTTAGTCATTGAAAATTAATTAATTTCTTTGAAAACTCGTCTTCTTTTGTTCACAAAAATTAATCTGTTTGGATTGAAAATAAACTTTTTTGTTGAAAATTCAACAGCTTTATAGAAAATTCGTATGTTTTGATCGAAAATTGAAATTTCTCATACAAAATGCAAGTACTCCCCCCTGACCTACTTTCAGGTGGTGTTCTCTGCCTGATCTTCTTGAGCGCTTCCTCATTTTCCCCTTCCTCATCTAACTGGTCTCTAACCCTTTTATTATCCTCGGACTGCTCCTCTTCGCTACTCGTGGTCGCTCGTTGTCGCCACTTATCAAAAAAGCCCTTCGCGTTCGTACTGTTTAAGCTGTGCGCTCTTTGTAGCCTTTGCAGGTTCGTCGGTCTGCCTCGTTTGCTTGCTACCGTCTGTTCCCCCCCACCCTTATCGAGCTTTACGAATACCTCTGCCTCAACACTACTCTCATTGCTGACAATGCTACCTTCGATGTTCGCGCTCGCCTCATTCTCTTGCCTACATTCGCTGCTAATTCTCGACCCTCTCTCTGTATCCGTCTCCTGCTGCCCTCTCTCTGTCCTTTCTGGACTTCGTGTAACCAGCATTCTTCCGCGTATTCTTTCCTACGTCACGTTTTCTTTTCCCTCGCTTTTAATCCCCCATGCAAATCGTCCAATCTAGATCTGAAGCCACCACTCTAAAAAATCACTCAAAATCTCTTACACTATAACTCACCACTCTTAAATAACTGTCTCTTCTCATTCATCCAACCCTCATGCTCACCTGTCCCTCACCCCGCGTTAAAACACACCACTTTTCACAACCGTTCCTAACCTCAAAATCCTTTTCTTCTACTTTTGACAATTATATATCATTCACCACCCTTCTACCAACCCCTTCACTCTCACTTATTCCTTAGCCCTTAAACACTCTACTTACCGCCCTTTCTCCTCTCACACTCCCTCTTTCCCTTCACCAAAGCCAAAAAGTTAGCACCACAAAAATCACCAACAATCGCGATCGGTACCGGAAACGGAAGCCTACAAAATGCAAGTATTTGTTCGAAAGTTGAAGTGCTTTGTTGAAAATTCATATATTTTGTTTAAAATTAAACTATTTTGTTGAAAATTCGTTTCCTCTTCGGTTGAGAATAAATTTATTTGAATGAAAATTTGACTACTTCATTTGTTGTTAAAATATTTGTTAATTATTTAAATTATTCTCATACAAATTTGATTATTCTACATTTCAAAGCAAGGTACAATAATGTGAACATAATTTTGCAACAAAATTGAAAATATATTTTTAATTACTTAGTAATTAACATTGTATATTCTTATAGAATGAAACTTTGAATTAGACATTTTAATTAATTATTATCCAATATAGGTAACATTTCAATTAAAATACGTTTAATTTTTCTGCCAGTTAAAACTTATACTTTCAACTGTAATTCAAATAGGTTTTTTGAAATTATATATTATTTTTGTTTCACAATTAGAATAAAAATGACATACATATTATATTATATTCCTAGTAGGGCAGACCTTTAAAGTGAAAAAATAAAGTGAATAATTGCATTAATTGAAAATAGAAACGCACTTAAGAAATTATTCTCAATTACTTATAGTTAAATGGTTCTACACTCTTACTGAATTAAACTTTAGGTTACTATTATTTTGATTATATTACTCATTAAAATAATTATTATATAATATGGGATGCATTTCAACTATTAATCAAATGTAAAAAAATATACCTAATTTGAATTGAGTATCAGTTCACTTATAGTTTCCATTGAAATTAAATGTAAAATAATGTAAGTTGCATTTCAATCAATAATTAAAAAATATAGTTTTTTTAAGAAGAAAATTAGAAACACAATATTAACAAGTCAATCTGTGCAAAAATTTATTTTTGAAACAAAAAGGCTCAGAAACATTGTGAATCCAAAAATCAGTTGTTTTGAAAAAAGACATTCAAAAAGTTCAAAATATGCAAAACGAATTGCATAGAAAGGCCTCAAAATATGTTTCCAAACAACATTGTAATCGGCTCATTAGAGACAAGTATATAACAAGAGAAAAAAGAGGGAGAGAATTGGGAAAGAGATAACCAAGCGATCCTCGCTCTCTTTTCATTTCTCTTTCTCCGTCTTTTTTATACTACTTTTGGGACCAACATGTTTCGAGACCACTTTAGATCTCCTCATCAGGGTATAATTTTATAGGATACTAGGAACACATATATCTATCTTATGCTTAATATTAGTAATGTATGTGCATATGAGACTGAAGTTTCTTATCGTGCAATTCTTTTTTCATATTTTGAACTTTTTGAATGTGTTTTTTCAAAACAACTGATTTTTGGATTCGCAATGTTTCTGAGCCTTTTTGTTTCAAAAATAAATTTTTGCACAGATTGACTTCTTAATATTGTGTTTCTAATTTTCTTCTTAAAAAATTTAACAAACAGAGAGTTTAACAAACAGTCGGTTTTCTTGGTCAACTCTCAAATGGCGAATTCTGGCGAATTGGAACTTGACATAAATCTCGCGGATTAAAATGAATTGGCCGACACTGAAATTAATTCGTGTTGACACTTTCAAATGAATAAGGTCCCCTAAAAAATTTTCGCTGAATTCAGACGAATAGGATATTTGAAGACTATATTAATCTTCATGAATTTACACACATAAAAAGCAAGAAAATTGCCATCACGATTACTGGGACTAAGGTCACGATTACTGGGGTGTTTACCTTAACTGCATACATTAAAAAATGAAAAAATTAGTTTAATTTAAAAAAAAAACTAAAACGTAAAGTCTAAAAATACCTTTAAAAAGAAGTCAAAAACTTCGAAGAAAGCTTACTATTTTGGAATTTATCAATATTTTTAGAAACATTAAACTGTGTTTACTGAATTGAATAGAAATTTCACAGAAAAAACAAAGTGTGAATCTAACGCTAATTTCAGGGCACCATGGCAGAATGCCCAGAGGTAGACCGCCAAAAGAATGGTTAGAATCTGTGAATGAGACACTAATCCGAAGAGACATAAGAAGCCATAGAAACACGAGAGCTTGCATACAAAAATGCATGGACGTGAAGGAAGCTAGAGTAGTATGCCAGGACAGAAAAGTGTAGCGACAAATAGTTTATAAACAGAGTGACAATAGAAAGAATGACGCCTGAAACAAAGACCTTGGATACTAAATGGGCCCAAGTGGGAAACCACACATAACAATTTTGTGAGGCTCTTCACCTGGGCTGATCGCTAGAGAGATTGATCAGCAAACTGGGTCGGAGCAGTGTTGCGGAATACACGTGCTATTTGAATAAACAACATGAGAATTCCAGATCAATCTAAAATATCTATACCTAACACCTATATACCTATCTACCTTATACCTATATACCCACCATACACACTACTATTTTCCAACCGAGCCAGTCACGCCTACCCCGAAAGGGAAATGGCTTAATGGTATCCAGAGTAAGTATCCAGAGGTGTAACCTTCATCTCCAACTGTCCCGTCTGCCGCGTAAGATCATCCGCGGCTAGAGACCTGACTCCAAGGAACAGTGTTGCCGGATGTTATCTCGCGTAAATTTCCCGCTCTTGCTTACCTTCTATGACAGAAGGAGCAGAAGCGGATGACGCACACGTTCCAGTTGCATCGGGATTGGTTGCATTAAGGAACCATGATCGTAGCTTCCGGAGCCTACAACTTCTCATAATAAAATTTCCCTGCAACAATAATTAGTCTTGATAGTGTGAATGGTACCACTACAAAAGGTATGGTTTCCCTCGGACTTGGGGTACGAAGCGTCACCTGCTGTCAATTGTTTTTACAGTTTTGCAGCAAAAACAACAGGCGATAGTTTCGCACCCCAACTCCGAGCGAGATGGAACCCCATCTTAAAATTAGGTGCAGCAAAATTTATCCCAGAGTTTTTACTGTGTTAATTAGAAAACTGCAATGTCAGAATTATTGAACTAAATATTATTTTAATTGTTTCTTTGAAGAAAAATTGTTAAGCTACCAAGCACCAAATACGTATTATTATTCGAGAAGCATAATTATATTCTGAAATACCATAACTCAGCGTGGCCGCTAGACCGGGAAACCAGGAGATGATCGGAATTTTTTGAGAGCGGGAAATGACAGTGAATTTATTTTTTGACCGGTATTTTTACAAGTTTTCCAAAGGAAAATCTATCCAATCACTAGAAATATCACAAGATATATAATGCAATTTAAAATAAGTTTAACTTCAATTTTTTTTAAATGCTAAGTTGAGTTTGTAACTTTTTCAATTATGGTTATAATGATTAATAAGCAGTCGCCGACAATTGTCCAGGGATCCTCTACAAGGATGGACGAACCCTTTCCCTAGCTGCTCGTGGGAACAACAATGAAACCACCAAAACACCAAAATGTTGTGGATGCGGTTCAAAACGATCGAACGCGCAGAGCACCCGACAGTGGGTCGGCAAACAATGCCGATCATCCTAGAGTTCGGGGTGCTGAAAATAATTTAGATGGAAATACAACTCAGGGATGACATGCTAGACTGCTACGATGCCAGCGTTATCCCTGTTTGCGGAGGCTTCATGGCGCGTATGCACACTCTGTGGTGCCAGAAACACCCAGAGCTTCAGCACGTTTCGCATCAGTCTTTGCGAAATCAAGCCGACAACCTCCGGAAAAATGGATATGTACGCGGAGCGCTTCCCCAACTGCTGCTTGATCAAGCTGCAGACGAAGATGAGGAAGCGACATTAAGACCAACCGCAGAAAGCAGGCACCTTCTGAGAGATAATCGCAATGTCAGTACAAGCAGGATCATTAACATGCAAGTCCCTTCTAAGCGCCAAGATCTGGCTGAAATGGATGCCTCCCTTCGTAGAGATATCTTGCAAGAGTTTGACCTCTGGACCAGCAATTGCTCAGTTTATGGTGCTGCGAGAGCTTTGGCTGATTCAAATCGAAGGCTGAAACCGACGACGGATCAAAAGACCAAAAGACGCTTGCATCAACTGAACAAGAAGATTGGATGGGCAAGACAGAATGCGTCCCGTGTTCAATGTGTGATTGACTACATAACATCTGGTAGACCGTTCACGGAAAGGGTTCGAAAGTTTGCCCAAGAACTAAGGATCTTGAATCACACACTAAACAAGTCAAAGCTGCTGACAATCAAGCAACATATTGTTGACAAAATACGGCTGTTATCTGACGCAAGGTGGAGAATACAGAAGAAGGAGAGATGGATCAGGGAGAATGAACAGTTTATCGCTGACCCATCGCGCCTCTTTAGCGATCTACCTATTTCTGTAAAAAATCCACTCAAGCCCAAGGAGGTAGAGACTTTTTGGAGAGAAGTGTACAAGATCCCGAAAACACTACAGTTGAAAGAAAATACTGACAATATCATCCGCATCAAGGAGTTTTGCGACAACCTCATAAAATCTGAGGAGGAATGTCCACCAATCACTGCCGAAGAGGTGAAAAAAGCACTTAGAGACACGAAGAACATTTCCGCTGCTGGACCAGATTGTATCACGTACTTCTGGTGGAAGAAGTTTACTTTTAGACACCAACATTTGGCCCGCATATTCACTTCATATGCAAAGTCGGAGAAGCCCATTCCGCAGTGGCTGGCGTTAAGTCGCACTATACTCCTGTCAAAAAAAGGCAACTTGTCCAACCCAGAGAATTACAGGCCAATAACTTGTTTGAACACACTGTATAAGATATCTACAGCTGTCCTAAACAACAGGATTGTTCGACGAATTGAGCCTGTATGGCGAGAGATGTACGAACAACGTGGCTCGAAAAAAGGTGTAGCAGGTTGTCGAGAGAACCAGGGATTGGGAGCAAAATGACGCTCGCTGTTGAATGAGTTAACGTGATGCCATAAATCTCGTTCAGGGGACTTGAGACATTTTTTTGGTGGGTCCCGTTCCGGAGTAAGTAAGGGGTCTGTGGCTAGCTGCGGTGTTCGGCTCTGCTTGTGCAATGAAATGGACATGTGTTGAACGTTCACGCTTTGCAGTGCGTTACGCCCAACTCTCTGAAGTCTGAACGCCGCAAGGCGTGACGTCTGATATCGAAGGAAAGGCATTTCCACGGGATGCCGAGAGAACTCTCAGCAAAACTGGACGCTATCCGAATCCCGCCGTGAATGAACAGCCTTTTCAGCTCCTCACCAGCTCCTCACGGATAAAATGGGCATATCTTTTGGGAATATAAAATTCATGTATACTGTTGAAAATTTGTCTTTCTTGGTTGAATTGAACTGTGTTTGTTGTAATACTACTTCTTTGTCAGTTTAAATATCAAGTACGACCATTTTTGTTGAGAATTCATCTTTTATGGTTGAAAATTCAAACACTTGATAAAAATGTTACCAAATATCTTAAAAATTCATCTGTATGGTTTACAAGTAATTTATTTAGTTGAAAATTCGTTTTTTGGTATGTATCTTATTTGGTACAAATTTCATATTTTCAATTGAAAATGGAACTGTTTGGCTAAACATAAATCTATTTCCGTTGAAGATTCGACTATTTTGTTAATAATTGGTCGTTCTTGCATGAATTTTACTGCTTTTGATTTTCAATTCAAACATTTGTGGTTTAAATATTTCCAGTCTTACATTTCTTCTTCAGAAGTCATATATATGCTGGTTGAAAATTTAACTATTTGGTTGAAAATTTTACTACACTGTTAAAGATTAACTTCTTTTGGTTGGAGAAACATTTCTGTTGTTGAAACTTGAACTCCTTTGTTAAATTTTTTTTAAATTACAGTTTTTAACTTACAATTAAAGTACTTGTTTGAAAATTCATATTTGTAGGTTGAAAGTTCAACTATTCCATTAGGAAAAAGTGTTGTAGGAAAATATGTACAAATGTATATAATACGCCTATAATGATTTTCCTATCATGAATTTCCTTTACTTTTTTCGTCATTATAGGAATCATAGGAATTATAGAAATAAAAATAATCGACAAAAAATTATGAGAAATTCACTATAGAAACATCACTATATCATAGTAATAATAATAATTATTATTTTCCTATGATACTTTTTCGCAATGTTCTGGTTGAAAATTCATCTCTTTGCTTGAAAAGTTAAACATTTGGTTTAAAAATCATCTGTTTTGGTTAAAAATTAACTTCTTGGTGGGAAATTGATCTTTCTGGACTTTAAAGTCGAACGCTTTTTCAAATATTCCACTTATCGGCTTGAACATTCCATTCTAAGTTTGAAAATTCTTCTCTTTTGGCAGAAAATATTTTTTTATTGCAAATTCTACTGTTTTGTTGAAAATGTAATACATTTCGACTTTAAATGTATGAAATTCAAAGCGTTGCTACATAAGGGGCATGAATTCGTGAAATCTTTTTCAAAACAGTTGAAGTTCAACCAAAAACCAAATAGTCGAATGTTCAAGTCAAAAGTTGAATTATTTGGTTCTAAATAAATTTTATTAATCAATGATGAAACTATTTTGTTCACAAATTTTTAATTTTTTTTGGGCATTAATTTGTTTTCTGATAACAAAGCTTTTCCATTTTCAGATAACAGTTGATCGGGCTTCTTTGGAAATGCAAGTAATTTATCTTGAAAGCTTATGAAAACTTTCTTTTCTGGCAAATAAATCTTCTTGATTGAAGAGACAACTACTTCGTTGAAAGTTACAAGTTCCTAAGTAACCTGCTAATTCACAGGTGTGTTTGTAAAGACGCTGCAGCCCATCAGCGCGTCCTGTCAATGCTCTGGATTGTCTACCGAAAAGCTTTCGATTCAACCTCTGATAGACTTATCATCTTTCTGTTGGAAAGCTTGAAGGTACATCCACATATAGTGAGATGCATAGAGAGATTGATGCCTCTTTGGAAAACTAGATTTACTATCTCATCAAGAAATTATCGTGTGACCACGAACAACGCCACCTTCCAGAGGGGTGTCTTTCAAGGTGATACCATGAGCCCTTTGATTTTTTGCATCACACTTCTGCCTCTATCTCTCGCACTACGAAATTCTCCTGGATACCTCTGTGGCAACACTAGTCAGCGCGAGCATAAGGTCACACATGTATTCTATATGGATGACCTGAAGATCAATGCCTCTGGTAAAAGCAAACTTCAAACTGCTATAAATATCGTCAAGAACTACACAGGAGAGATTGGGGTTGACTTTTGTTTGGACAAGTGTGCCAAAATTAATCTGAAGAAAGGAAAGATTACTGGCGTTCCCAAGGACCCTGAACTTGTGGATATAAGTTTTATTAGACATATTAATACTGAAGAGACCTATACATACCTGGGCGTGCCTCAAAGCCGCATTCAGGACGTAACATCTGTGAAGGAGTTTCTCCGAAGCAGGTACAAGCATCTTCTTCGACAGATTTGGTCTTCCAATCTGTCGGCGTTCAACAAGGTATCTGCGACCAACATGCTTGCCGTCCCGGTTCTACTCTACTCTTTTGGGGTGGTTCAATGGACGAAGAACGAGCTTGAGGCCCTTGATGTCACCACACTTAAGATCATGCATATATGCATAAAATCTTGCATATCAATTCGTCAGTTCCGCGATTATACATTTCACGCCGTCAAGGCGGACGTGGACTTCTGAATCTCCAGTATCTTCATAACCGAATTGTTCTAAGTACAGCTTACATCGTTGCGAATGGCAGAGATCCTCTCCTAAAGATGGTCAGGAACCACGAGATGATTGGCGAAGGAGCGTTCCTCTACAAAGCCGCGGAGCAAGCGGCCGAGACCCTTGGCCTGAATTTTAACATCCGAAGTGAGGAAAGTGCATTACTTCATCTAGATGCTTCACTTATAAAAGCCGAAGTAAAGAAAGCAGAGGTTGGAAAATTTCACCAACAGCTACTTGACAAGAAAATGCACGGAAACTTCCACAGAAATGTAGAAAAACAGTCCTTGTCTAAGGAGCAAACTTTTGCTTTCCTCAAATCAGTCAGTGTCATGCACACGCTGAGTACCTAGAACACATACATACCTACATCTTTGTCGCTCTTGCGGTGTCGGTCGCGACCCTGCCCTGCCGAACGCTCCAAGGGAGATAGAGTCAATTGTCCGAAATGAGAAGTGCCAAATTTTCTGGAACTACGATTTTTGGGCAGCAGTCTCCGTTGCGCACTCAAGGCCTGACATTGTTCTCCAAGACTTCGAGAAACGAACTATACCTACTCGTGATCGAATTCTCGGCTCCATCCGAATACAACATCACTGCAAAGGAGAAAGAAAACTATCACTGGTTCGTAACCTTAAAGCCATACCCGCGTGCCAAAAATATGCCAATACACTTGCGAGATGGATGCAGAAAGCTGTCATCCTTGGGTCGCTTCGTGTCCTTAAGACACACGAGGGTTTCGCCGGCCTGACGTTGTGATTTCGTCGTTCCCTGTGACCACCCATCTCACGGTTGTGAGACGTGGCCATAGGTGTGATTTGCCGCAGTTCTACTGGGGGCTATTGAAATTATTTTTTAGATGGTAGTTGATCTCAGTGGAACCCTGCGGTGGTTGTTTAACTATTTTTTAAATTATATATAGTTAAAAGTTTGTCATAAGGACAACCGCAGGATATCGCCGGGAGCGAGTGCTAACCTGAGAAATTGCATCCGCTCCCAGCTCCCATATAAGGTCTTTATTCCTCTCTTTCTTTTCTTTCTCCTTATGCTAACATGGTTCGTTTCTCGAAGTCAAGAGGAGAACTATTTCAGGCCTCTAGTGCACAACAGAAACAATTGTCGAGAATATGAAGTTCCAGTGTATACGGCACTTCTCATTTTCGACAATTAACTCTATTTCCCTAGGAGCGTTTAGCTGAGCGGTATTTAGGCTAATGCCGTGAGACTGAAAGAGATGGTAATAAAGCACTCTTAGTGCCGCATTGTGCCTTTGGATGTAGGTCGTTCCCGCATGAGTTGGACAACTAGATAGTATGTGTCCTAGATGCTCGGGGTGTGGAAGATGCCGCGCATCCTCTTGTCGAGGAGCTGTTTGCGGAAGTTTTTCTCCTGTGCTTTCTTAATCCGGGCCTTCAGGAGTGAGTACTCGGGAAGGGTATGATTTGATACATTTTGCTCACCCCTGATATTCAAGTCAAGGCCGAGTGTTTCAGCAGCCTTCTCCGCTGCTTTGTACAGAAACGCCCCTTTGCCCACTTCTTCGTGTTTTCTGAACATTTTAAGAAGAGGTTCTTGTCCATTTGCGACTATATGTGCTATACCCAGAATAATACTGTTGTGAAGACATTCAAGATGCAGTATTCCGCGACCACCTTGGCGGCGTGAGATGTAAAGTCGCGGAACGGAAGACTTAAGGTGCATGCTTTTGTCCCTGTGTATAACATTTCGGTACCCGATATCGAGGGATCTGAGCTCATCCTTCGTTCGTGGAACCACTCCAAATTAATAGAGTACTACTGGGACGTCAAGCATGTTCGTCGCAGATACTTCTTTCCTCGCCGCCAGTTCGGAAGACCATATCCGTCGGATGAGACGTTTGTATCTGCATCGGAGAGAATCCTTCATAGATGTCACGTCCTGAATGCGGCTCTGTGCCACGCCCAGATATGTATAGGTCTCTCCAATGCCAACGTGTCGTGTAGCGCTTCTGTCAACGAGCTCAGGGTCTTCGAGGATGCCATTAAGCTTTCCTCTGTTCAATGTCTAGAGCTAGATGTAGTTTCTCTTGATTTTTTTGATAGATCATAAGATCATCCATGTGAAACACATGAGTGATCTTATGCTTTCGATTTCCAGGTTTGCCGCAGAGGTACCCTTCGGAATGGGGAAGTGCGAGATATAGTGGAAATAATGTGAGGCAAAACAGGAGAGGGCTCATGGTGTCGCCCTAAAACACACCTCTCTGAAAGGTGACACTGTTAGTGATCACACGATGTTTTCCAGATGAGATAGTAAATCTGGTTTTCCAAAGCGGCATTAATCTCTCTATGCAACTCACGATGTATGTATGAACCTTTAAGCTTTCCAACAGACAGATGATAAGTCTATGGGAGGTTAAATCGAAAGCTTGCCGGTAATCAATCCATGCCGTCGATAGGTAACGCTGTTAGGATGCTGCGACTTTACAGACACATGTATCGATGAGCAGGTTCTCCCGACATCCTGCTACGCCTTTCTTTGAGCCGCGTTGTTCGTACATCTCTCGCCACACAGGTCCAATTGTCTGAACAATCCTATCATTTAGGATAGCTGTGAAGATCTTATACAGTGTGTTCAGACAAGTTATTAGCCTGCAATTCTCAGAGTCAGCGAAGTTGCCCGTATTCGGCAGGAGCACTGTGCGCCCTTCCACCAACGACTCCGGAATAGGCTCTTCCGACTTTAGATATGAGGTGAAAATGCGGGTGAGATGCTGGTGGGTTGAAGAAAACTTCTTCCACCAGAAGTGCTTGATACCATCTGGTCCCGGAGCGGAATAGTTCTTCATGCCTCTTAATACGTTTTTCACCTCCGCAGTAGTGATAGGTAGGCATTCCTTCTCAGGTGTTATAAGGGCATTGCACAGCTCCTTGAAGCTATTTACTTTCAGTGCTTTCAGTGGGTGCTGGACTTCGTAGACTTCTCTCCAAAATGCCTCGACCTCCTCTGGTGTGGGCGGGTGGACGACAGTAGCTGGAGGGTCTTGGAAGAGTCGAGATGAGTCAGACAAAAACTGTTGATTTTCTCTGACCCACCTCTCTCTCCGCTCTAGACTTCTCCTAGCGTTAGATAGTACTCGTATTCTGTTAACAATATGCTGCCTGATGGTCAGTAGCTTTGACTTGTTGAGTGTGTGATGACGGATCCGCAGTTCGCGCGTGAACTGTTGAACCTTGGCAGTGAAAGTCTTGCCAGATGTCATGTAGTCAATCACACACTGAATGCGGCATGCGTACTGCCTTGCCCAGCCTATCTTTGTTCTGAGTTGATGCATTCGTCTTTTGGTCTTATGATCAACCGTTGCTTTTATTTTACGGTTTGCATCTGCCAAAGCTCTCGCTGCATTATACAAACTACAATTTATAGTCCAGAGGTCGGATTCTTCGGAAAAATCTCCACGAAGCTCGTCATCCAGTTCAGCCAGATCTTTGGTCTTGAGAGAAACCTGAATGTTTGATGTTTCCCCGGGTCCTGAAGCATCGCTCTTCCTCTATTGGATGCCTGCTCGCGGTTGGTCTCAGTGTCGCCTCTCTTTCTTTGTTGCCGGCGTGTTCTGGCTGCGGTTGAGTAGGCACTCCGCTTATATAACCCCTTTTCCGGAGTTCCTCGGCACGGTTTCGCAGACGTTTATGCGAAAAATGTGAGAGCTCTGGGTATTTCTCGCACCACCGAGTATGCAATCGCGCCATGTAACCTTTTCGTTCAGGGGCCACACTGGTATCATAGCACTCTAGCAGGTCTTCCCTGTGTCGATCTGTCCACCTAAAAGTAAAGAGATTCTGCCGGTCCACTGCGTTGACTCCATCTTGTTTGGCTTCCCCAACTCTAGGATAGTCGGCATTGTTGTCCGACCATTGTCGGGAGCCCTGCGCGTTCGATTGTTTTGAACCGCACTTACTACAACTATGTTCGGTGTTAACATTGCTGTTCCCACGAGCAGCTAGGGAAAAGGGTTCGTCCATCCTTGTAGGGCCCCGCATGCAAGGATAAGGCTGCATACTCTGAGAGGTCGCCCGGTATCCCAGAGTCACCGTTTGAGACACCTCACCCAGGTGCCATTCAGCTTTCGGCACGCTTGTTACGCCTACGCTTAGGGGTTATTCCTTCGCCACCATCCCTGGACAATTGTCCGCGACTGCTTATTAATTATTATAACCATATTCAGCAGAAACCCTGGGTACAGGGGCCCTTTATCCGCAACCCGAGGACGCGTTAGGTGGCTTTGTCATATGCCCTTCGGTTCGATTCCCAAGCAATCAAAACCGAAACCAAAATATATACGAGTATATACAATAAATTCTTCAATCGGAAAGATCATCATCAAAGGGAAAATAAACTATTAACGCGACGAATATTTGCATGAAACATTTGGTTTGAGAAACTTATGAACTGAATTGAAAGATTATTTCAGAATTATTTAAAAATTTGAAACACAAAATTAAAAGCAGAGTAATAAGAAAGTAAATTTATGCAGCGACTTATCAATTTCGCATACCTATAATTACAGAAAGTGACAGAATTAATTAAAAAATAAATTTTTTCAAATCAAGCGACAGTTTTGGAGTTTTAGTTTTTTTATTTTGAAAAATGTAAATTAATTATCAGCTTATTTGAGACAGTAGCACGGAAATATATACCATTAAGCAGTATGTTTTGTGGATCTTTTATAAGTTGAAACACATTAATACAAATATTACAAAATATTATCTTTAGAATTATCTCAGGGCGTCTACTCAAATTCTGTAAAAAATTCCCTGACAGTTCCAGTTTTTTTCCAGGTATCTATAGATTTTTCGAAGGTATAATTTTCCTGAGTAAGAAGCCACTCAAGTATTAAGTATCGTATTTTTTAGAGAATTCTGATCCTACATCCCTTCAAAGTATTACATAATACTTAAAAAAAACCTTTCGTTATGCATATCTGTGGATGGTTAAATTGTAATTGCCTGAGCTTATTAAAAGTGGTAAAAAAAATAGGAATAAATAAAGCGTCGTCTAAAAAAGGCTTTACTTTCCCCCCAAAATAGCTGCCCTAAAACTTGTTCCTTTTGGTGTCAAAATGTCCCCTGAATATTGGCATTATGAAAAATTATATATTTAGGGATCTCTTAAGTCTATTTAAGCACAAAATTGCTTTTTTAATTGCCACTATTAATGGAGTATTTTATTTGGGTACATATGCATTTTATCCTTTCGTATTCTGAAGTAAAAAAATCCGTTAAAAGCGGAAACTAAAATAACATAAGCAATTTTTTTTGCAAATAATGGGATTAAGAGATACCTAAATATATATTTTTTTAATTCTGCCAATATTCAGGTGAAATTTTGACACGAAAAGGAACAATTTTTAGGGGATCGAGCCATTTTACAAGAACAAATAAGGATATTCCCTATACAACTATAATAAGTATACAACAATTACGAGAGTTAATTGTAAATAATCTTTTCATCTGTCCTTGTAAATCTATATAACTGTGTAGGAAAGGTATAATTTTTATATATAAAATCAAATATTGATATTCCTTAATTTAGGAAAGTAACTTCATAGAAGGACAAGAAATTTCTTAATGGTACAAGTTTTTAGGAAAATTATAATTACTACTAAAAAAAATCCAACTTTCAACGAAAAATGCCTTTGAAATATTGGACTGTAACCCTCTTGAGCCTGAAAGAAAAATAAGCTTCCTCATTTTTTTATAAAAAGTTTTTTATTATTTTCATAGCAACTTAAAATTCAGAGCATTGTGAACTTATGACTTACGGGGTTGGCCGCTGGACCGAAAACCGGGAAATTACCAGGAATTTTTTGAGACCAGGAAAAACCGAGAAATGACGGTGAATTTATTTTTTCACAGGAAATTTTACAAATTCTTACAAGAACAATCGATGAAATCACTTGGAATAGCACAAATATCATATCACATGATATAATTCAATTAAAAATAAGTTCGATTTCAACTTTGTTTGTTAATGTTAAGTTCAAATTTTAACTGTTTAAATTACTACTATTCTAAATCGAATATTCAAAACTAAACAATTTGAAACTGAATTGTTTGGAACAGGAAGCCTTGAATGGTAAAAATTTCAGAGTGAAACATTTAAACTTTAAACATTACACTTTTTATTTTAACGTTAAATAACAATTGAAAATTATCAATTTGAAACCCAATTGCAGGAGGAACTTTTTTGGTTTAAAATTTGTATTGAGTAGAAGAATGGGAAGTATTGTATTTTTAACATTTTCATCAAGCTTGAAATGAGGAAATTTTATTTTTTTATTTTTGTTAAATTGGCAGTACGTACATTTTATATTTTTAAGGTTTTTATTGAGTTAGAAGGGATACATTTTTTTTTAATTGGAAGAGGCCGTTTTTTTCTTTTCAAGATTTTTATTGTTTTTAAGGACAGATTTTTTTATTTTTTATTTTTTTTTGTGAATGGGAAGAGGATAATTTAACAAATATATTTTTATTGAGTAGGAGCGGAGGGAATGTTGATTTTCAATTTTTTCTGAAATGAAAAAGGGACATTTTTTTATTTTTATGATTCTTATAGTACTGGAAGGGAGGAAATTTGTGTTTTCAAGTTTTTCTAAATAGCAAGAGGCACTTATTTTGTTTTGAACGTTTTTATTGAGTTGGAAGAGGGATATGTTTTATTTTTTAACATTTTTATTAATGCGAGTTGAAATGGAAGATTAGTTTTAACTTAGAGCATTTAAAACGATAGCGTAGATTTATATTTTTTAACCAGAAATCTTTGAACTGTTAAAGTTATAAAAGTGTGAAAAATTAAGTTTTGCAGTTTAATTGCACTGAATTGAAAATTTTCAATTGAAAAGTGTAAAAAGCTTCTATTTTATATGTGTAAATTATTGAGAGTTTAAATTAATAATTTCCGAATTAAAAATTGTTTAAGCTTCAATGCATACTGCACTAGTTACAAATATTTTTGTACTACAAACACGTATAATTGAAACTTTTGGCGGGAAATCGCAGGTAACGAGCCGGGTGCAGTCGGTTCGCTGCGCTGCCCTGGTCGTCGCGTACTCGGCTATAGACGGAACAGCTCGGAAACCTTCGGGCGTTTTTAGTATAGTCTTTTAGAATTCTCGCAAATCACGATTGCAGATATTGCTAGCGGCTCTTATTTCAATACGCATTCTTATTTAAGAATACTAGAATTTCGTACATTTCTTATAACTTATGTTACTTAAAATATTTACTTTTGACGATATTTTTTAGAAAACTTGTTAATTTTTTTGATGACCATTATCACTTTTTCACAATCACAATTTTCAAACAGTAAATAAGACTTTTTCTAAACGTAAATACTAATCTTTGCTCGCTCAAGATTATAATAATGCATACAGAAATACCATCATCTCTTATTATAGTAGGAATCTTTATAACAGTACCCCGATTATCCCTAAATTCTTACATTTTATTTCAATTATAGATGCAGAATGAACCAAATATTGACATCAAAAGTCTCTCCGTGTACCAGTCTTCGGACACGTATCAGTGGTCGGACAGTACCGTATATTTTATAGTAAGAATAGTGCAGTAAACTATAATTATAAAAAGTAAATAGATGTTTGTATTCTGCATACTTTCTGGTGACACGCCAGGGAAAGAAATTATGTAAAATTTTCTATTAATTTTACGGTAATGAAAATGTTTAGTAAGCCGATCAGCCTTTATCGCCATTTTGGGTATATGCGCTGTTTCTTGTGTCAGAAAATAGAACATTTTTATTTTGAAGTTATGACTTACTTTAGTTAAGTTTTGACTGCAATAGCTGCATTTTTCAAACGTGGGAGATTCGAAGTTTCCGAACTCGTTGTCAAATTGAATTTGTGTATTGTATATTTAAAGATTTCACAGATCTGCAAAAAATGGGTTGCGATTGTTGTTGGCCAATCGAGGGTCATTTCCGATGTAATTTTCTGCGTAGAATCCAAATCCGACGCCAAAATTTTCCCAGCACGTCAGGTTTCTGAGATATCCCAACCTGATTGTGCGAAAAATGCGGTTTTTTGGTATATTTGAGCTTATGTTACATCGCGAATTTTTTTTTCTCTAAAATCGGGTCATGTCATCTAAAAGTACAACTCTCAAACTTTAAAAAGCTTTTTTAAAATTGAAGATATCATTTTCCTCGCAGAAATATCCTTCAATGAAATTTAGTGTTTTCAGTTTTGGTACTGCGGTAATGTAATCATCAAAGTACTAAACTTCATTGAAGAATATTTCTGCGAAGAAAAATGATATCTTCAATTTTAAAAAAGCTTTTCAAAGGTAGAGAGTTGTACTTTTAGATGAGATTACCCGATTTTAGAAAACAAAAATTTCGCGATGTAACATAAGCTCAAACATACCAAAAAACCGCATTTTTCGCACTTTTGCTTAGGATATCTCAAAAACCTGACGTGCTGGGAAAATTCTGACCTCGGATTCGGATTCTACGCAGAAAATTACATCGGAAAGGAACCTCAGTTGGCCAACAACAATCGCAACCCATTTTTTGCAGATGTGTGTTTTTAATCTGTCCGAACTAAGATGTAGAATTTGTTAATTTATCTAGAGATCGGCAGCCTGTCCGACCTCTAGTGTGAACGTTATTTTGGCAGTAAATCTTAAATCGGACGATTAAGATCAGGAGATAAATAAGACGTAGTCATTAGTTTCTTGAAATATAATTTATCATTTACTTGTTTTTAGATTAATTTATTATTTTAAATAGTAAAAAAACTTGCTTGTGTATTCGAACCGTCCTCACTTTGAATAGTGAGAACGGTTCGTTTTTAAGAGTGATATTATAATCATTAATTGTCCTGAAATTCTAACGTCCCTAACCTGTCATAGATACAATTTTACATTTTTGCTACATTTTTTCTATAATTTCACTTACTTGATTCAAAACGCATTTTCGATCAAACATTCTTTTTTTAACATTCTTCTTTTAAAATAGAATTTGACTTAAAAATAAATAGCAGAAATAACTTTATAAATAAATATAGAGTCCAAAAATGAGAATCTTTGTTTGAAAAGAGTTAAAAATAAGTCCCTGCAATGATTTAAATATGAGGGTAATGCTATTTTTCCGACTACTGATACGTTTACCCTATATGATACTAAGTTAAAACCTTTTTGAACACTCATTCAGAAATGAAGGGCGGCACTGCAAACGGGCATAAGTGCCAATTTTCGGAAATGGGTTTTATAGGCTTAGACTGAATTTTTAACCTGACTCATGTTTCTGTAGAAGATTATGGTCCAGTTTGATTTAGAAGTGGGTCAATATCCATGTTTGGTATTTTTTATTTATAAAGCAATTACCTTTTTTTGTCTGTTCTTTTCACAATTCAATAAAGGTAAGTTATAGCTCGAAGATACTTTCTTGTTTTATTTCTTAATTCAAAAATAAAAAAGTGAGGCAACTCTTTACGTATCAAAATCGGGGTTTTTGGGGACGCGCAGTTCCTTTGATGAAGGTTTCTTGGATATAGAATATTCTTTCAGGGTGTTTGTTACACGGTTTGATAAGGCTTAACACTAGAAGTACCGGGATTTTCTGCCACCTTTGATTACCACGAGGGGTTAATTGACCCCAACCTGCGTTGTGTGTCAAATAATGATTTCGAACCGTTTCTTCCGTCGGAAGTTAATGAAAGAAGTATGCTATATTCATATTACATCGTTAATATAAGTGGAGAAAAGTAGTGAGTCCTGAAAAAGTACAACAAAGAAGTTAAAATACTCGCCTAACTCAGCGTAGTCCTACCGACGTCGCTTCTGCTGCTACTGCAACAGCAAGCTAAATCGTTTGGTGCCGCTGTACACGGAAAAAATTTATCCGTAAAAAAGTCACGAACTAGTAGCTAGGTCTCGGATATGAGAAAAATTCATCGGATATTTATGTATTTTCGTAAATAACCTGCGAACTTTGAGAAAGATTGAGGAACTCGATGTGAAAATTCTAAAACGGTTCATCACTTTTTTTTACGTGAATAATTACAAAAATATTACGAGTGATTGGGAAAAGATCCTCAGAGCACTCACGAGCTTGCCCGACAAATCTGATAACTCCAAACTAAGTCGCCCTGTACGTGGGCCACGCACACACGCGCGGTGCGTGTGTGCGCTCGTATGTGTGCCTCGAGCTCGTCGAATGAGTGGCTAGAAGTTTTATAATACCTATTTTGTTTGGCCTCGATGGCTGCGCGTGTTTACGCACTCCTGGTTTATGTTTAGAAACTGGTGAGTCAGCAGTGTTTGAGGTTCGAATCTTCTGAGTTGCGAATTTATAAATTAATATAAAATTAAATCGCACAAATAAAATTTTTCCTCTTTTTATTTCAGTCTGAAATTTTCAGGAACTGTTCGTAGGAAATTCGAACTGTTCGTAAGAAACTTCGAAATTTATGCATATATTTCTCATAGAAATAAGGATTTAATGTTTCATTTTTTTATCTCGTATCCGAGACCTAGCTACAAGTTCGTGACTTCTTCACGGATAAATTTTTTCCGTGTACTCCCCGATCCGAGTATACGCCGTGCATTTCAACTTACTTCAAATGTGGTTATTCCTAGCGCTTCACTATAAACGCAGAACGTTATACACCAGTAGTAGAACTGATAATCCGAAAATGTTTTGAAATGAAATACCAGCCAAAACGCGATAGGGGTCAATTGATCTCTGCCAGTAACAGACTATAAAAACTCGATTTTTTTTTAAAGTGCGCACCCAATATTTCCGAATAAATTGTCAAATACTCCTATTTATAAATAACTAAAAGTCACAAAACGCCATCTCTCTGCAAGCAACCTCTGCGGAGATTTACCACTTTAAAAATCGAAAGGGGTCAATTGACCCCGCCCGGTACTTCTAGTGTTAACAATTCCCCGAAATGTTTTCGCATTTTTTGTTTAAAATTAAATGCGTGAAAGTTATACAGTTTCCGGTGTCTCCTGTAAAACTTAGAGTTTGGCACTTAAGCCCGTATGCAGTGTTTCCCTTCAAATATTGCGAAAAAAGTTTAAATGTAAATAATAACATGTTCTTGGGTTTATATTCCATCAAATATAATCGATTTTTTTGACAAAACTTAACTGATTTGTTCTTTGATTCTGCCAAGATCTGAACATAGAACAAATTAGCCGTGATAATTTGAAATTGTAAAATCGTTTACGAGGGGCCATTCACTCTCGAATCAAGGGGTTTTAGCGTTTGAAATCGGTATGAAATCAAATGCAAAAAGCATAACACTTTGTGAAATCATCTGAAATCAGCGGAATCTGAGTTGATCTTTTGAAAAAGATCCGATTTTTTGAAATGAGTGAAAATCGAGTGAAATGAGCAGAAATCTCTTTAAATATTCCAAAATCGTGAGTGAGTCAGTAGGAGTCAACGAGAGATTGTGAGTAATCACGAGCAGTGCATTTAGCGTGCAAAATAACATGTTTATTTTGGATTGAGTTAAATGCACGCTTTTGTAAAAAAAATTGAATATGTTGAACCTAAGGTTTCTTTAGCTGGAACCAAATAGACATGTTATTATTTTTGTTGAATGAGAGAAAAAATTTTTTTGGTGTTTAGAACATTTGAAAATCATGAAAGAAGTAAAAATTCCAAAATTCCCGAATCGCGAAACAAATTTCCTTCCGAAAAAGCATAATTATAATTTTGTATTGTTGCTGACTAGTAGAAACTGTACATAATTTTTGAACCAATAGCAGGGTGGCCGTTTTCTTCCAAGAAAAAAATTCCCAGTTCACAACAGTTTTTGACGGTCATTGAAATTGAAAGATTCGAACTCTTGAAGCTAAAAATGTTTTCATTTGAAGTTATAAAAACTGAAATTCAAATTAAAATACTCTCGGAAACACTCAAACAGGAACCCTTTTGCATTTTAAACTTTTAAAATTAACGCTTCATAATTTTTTTTATTCAAACGCTCAATAAGTTACGCGTATAAAATGGAATCTTCCAACACATTGTAACATTATTCCTTTGAGTTTAATGAGCATTAACTTTATATATC
>CAKNYM010033131.1:0-12050 GCA_932195095.1 Andricus curvator
AGAATATTTTTGAATTTTTTTAAACCTTGAGAAATATTATTAAATTACACAAATTTTGTTCAAAAATAAATTTTTTTCTATTAATAATTATTATAATTAATTTTCTACCAATAATGAAATAGCTGCATTTTTAATAAAAAAAATTAATTTTCAACAAAAAAAAAGTTTTTAACCAAATTTGTTGAATTTTTAACCAAAGAAATGAAATTTTGACTAAAATTATGCATCTTGAATAAAAAAAAATTATCAACCAAATAGTTAAATTTTCAACCAAAAAGGTTAAATTCCTACCAAAAAAAGACACATTTTCAACAAAATAGATGAATTTTCAACTAAGAAGATCAATTTTCAACAAAAAATATAATAATTTTCTTTCAAGTTAGAGAAATAAGTTTTTAACCAAATAAAATAAATTTTTAACGAAATAGTTCAATTTTCAATCAAACAGATGAATTTTCAATAGAAAAAAAAATTCGACAAAAAATTGATAGTTAAATTTGTATTTCAAAAAATTCATTTTCAATAAAAAAGAAACTAATTTTCAACAAAAAATAGAATAGTTTAATTTTGAGGTGGAGAAATAAGTTATTAACCAAATAAATTTTTAAAGAAATAGTTCAATTTTCAATCAAAAATATCAAATGTCTATGAAAAAAAATTCGACGAGAAATGGAATAGTTACATTTTTAGTAAAAAAAATTAATTTTCAATAAAAAAAAAATTTTCTACCAAAAAAGAATAATTTTCAATAAAATACATGCATTTTTAACCAAATATTTTAATTTTCAATACATTTATAACCGAAAAGGTTAATTTATAATTTTCTACAAAAAAAGACACATTTTTAACAAAATAGATGAATTTTTAATTGAAAAAGATCAATTTTCAACAAAAAATAAAATAGTTCAATTTCCAGCTGCAGAAATAAGTTTTTAAGCAAATAAAATGAATTTTTAGCAAAATGGTTCAATTTTCAACCAAACAAATGAATTTTGTACAAACAAAATTGAAGGTCTGATAAAAATAAATTTTCGTCAAAAAAAGCTATTTCATTATTGGTAGAAAATTAATTATAATAATTATTAATAGAAAAAAATTTATTTTTGAACAACATTTGTGTAATTTAATAATATTTTAGATAGATATATAGTTTATTTCAGCCGTGAGGCATAGGAAATGGAGATCGGTATATACATCACTAAATCCCACAGATACATGTCTTCATTCCTTCACTCTCTTTTCTGTACATATAAAAAAAAAAGAAAAGAATAAAAGTTTTGCTTTGTTCATACAATATTATTGTCTATTAAGATCTTTCATACCGATTTAAACTGTCATAGAGAAATAGAGGCACAAAAATAGAAAAAAAAATTGAAATGTCCCGCGGACTCTCGACTTATACCTATTACAACTTTATCTTATATTTTAATTGTTTCCAGCTTAGCTCTCCTCTCTCTATCCAGTCTCTCTCTCTCCTTTATAATTTTCCTCCCTACCTCTAGTTTGGCGTCATCATTCGGATTGTCACTCATTAATCTATTAATTACTGTTTTACAATCTGTCCCTAATTTTTTAAACCAACCTTTTGCTATTTCACAATCCTTTATATGGTGTTCCCACATATCCCAATCTTTATTACAGAACACACATCTTCTTTCCTCGTCGTTTAGCCAATACTTATTATAATTTTCACAATTTCCGCACCTTAGTTTACTTATAATATTAATCGTATCTCTATTTGAAACTCCCGTCAGATACCGTGGCAGCCCCGGGCCGTCCTCTCTTTCTTTATATCTTTTATTATATTTTGACTCTGTAATTCTGTTATAATCAAGTTGGTTTTGTACTTCTATTTCTTTTATGAGGATCTCAGTCTTCATATCTACGTTTTCTCTTAAAATATTATCTACTTCTATTACTCGAAACCCGTTTCTGTTATAAAACTTTTTTCTTTCTAAACTATAACGGTCCTCTCTTTCTTTTTCACATTTCTCCAACCAACAGTTATATACCAATTCTCCTACTTGATTTGCCCTTATTTTTTCCTCAAATTTAACTGCTCTCAGCCCCCAACCCACTTTTAATGATGTTAACTTAGTCTCCGTCATTATCAGGTACCTTGGTGTACAAAATTCCAACTTTAGCACCCACCTTATGTAGTCTAAAAATACTTTTTCGAGCTCTTTTCTTTCCTCCCACCCCCAAATTTCCGACCCATACGCCATTATACTCTCTACTAACGCCCTAAACAATGATAATCTTCTGTTGAAGTCTCCTTTACAGCAATTTTCTCCCAGCCCCCACACAAGTTTCGCCGCCACTCTTCCTTTTGCCCAAAGTTCTTTTATATGATCCTCGTAATTTGCTTTCCTATTAAACGTAAAACCCAAATATTAAAAATATTTCACTTCTTCTATTGTATCTTTTCCCCATTTCCATATTTCCTGTTTTTCCCTACCCTTTTTATTAAACACTAATACTTTGGTTTTTTCCACGTTTAATATCAGGTATCTTTTCTTCAAAAACAGTCTAAGGCTTGCCACCATATCCTCAAGTGCTTCTCTATTTTCAGCCACCATTACAATGTCGTCAGCATATTCTAAGGTCCATATTCTCTTATTTCTTATTTTTACCCCTCCTATACCTCTTTTTTCTAATACTCTCTCTAGTTCCGCTATATATAAATTAAACAGAAGTGGGCTCAGACCACAGCCCTGCCTTACTCCAGACTTCGTCACAAATGCTTCAGACATGCCGTTGCTACCCCTCACTTGTACTCTGGTCGTTTCATAGATCAGCTCCAATCTTCTTATCAGGTTTTCTTCTATCTTCATATCTCTTAGAATCTCCCACAGTTTTTCTCTGTTAACGGTATCGAACGCTGCCCTCAGGTCTACGAACATGGCATACAGTCTATCATCCTTACTCGAAGTAACTCTTTGCGCCAGATGATTGAGAATAAAAATATTGTTCATCGTGGATCTTTTCTCTCTGAACCCAGCTTGGTTTTCCGGTATCAAGTTTTTCCTCATTACCTCCGCTTCTAATTTTCTTCTTAGTATCTCAGTGTAGATTTTGTAAGCTGAAGGTAGCAGTGATATGCCTCTGTAGTTCTTTACATTGTTCTTGTCCCCTTTTTTAAATAAGGGAACAAGGATACTACATTTCCAATCTTCTGGGATGCTTCCCCTTTTCCACACTTCTCTTATCAAATCCACCAGTCGTCTCCGCACATCAGATCCTCCATATTTCCAAGCTTCGTTTGGGATACCATCGATTCCCTTGGCCTTCTTTAGCTTTAGTTTCGCCACCGCCTCTCGTATCTCTTCTTCGCTTACGGTCTCAAGTGCCTCCGATCTCACTCTGCGCGTATTACTCTCTTGCTTCCCTTCTTCTTCTCCACCATTCAGTAAAGTCATAAAATGTCTCTTCCATTCTTCATTCTCGATACCGTTTTCGACTGTTTCTCTTCTTTTCCTTCTCTTGTTTATAAATTTCCATACATCAGATTCACTTCTCAAACTTCTTAACTCAGCTACTTCTTCTTTTTTCTTCTGTTTTTCTTTCGCCTTGAATTCTTCCTTCACTTTTCTTCTCTGCTGCAGCAGTTCTTCTCTTCTTATCCTGCCCTTTCTCCATTTCATGTACGTTCTTCTTAGCTTCCTCTTCATTCTAGTACATCTGCGGTCCCACCATCTCTTGTTACCCAGCTTCCATGTCTTAGGATAATATTCCTTTTTCACTAACGCATTCTTAACTATTTCTTTTAGCTTCTCCCACTTTTCTTCTATTGTCACTTCTTGTATGCCGGGGTCTTCCTCTGGTATATTTGTCTCGTATGTATATTTGCTTCTCGCCTCTTGGTTCCACACTATGGTCTCTTTCTTCAACTTCTTAGGTGTCGTTCTTCTTCTCCATTCTTCATTCTCCTCCCCGACTAGTATTCGCAGGGGCATGTGGTCCGATTCCACTCTTACATCAACGTTGAAATTCACAATTTGTTCTACACATTGCGCATTAACAATCACATAGTCGATGACCGTACATCCTCTCGCTCCCACATATGTATATTCACCTTCGGAATCATACCTCTCCGATCCATTTAAAATTATCCAACCTTTGTTCTGCAAATTGTTTACTAATTCCCTCCCTTCGTTACTCATCCCCTTATCTTTACTTTTCCTTACCATGTCACTCATATCCCCTCCCTCGTACGTACTTATACACCCTCCCAATTCCGCGATTCTTATGTTAAAGTCTCCTCCCATAATGCATAATCGTTCCTCCCTTGGGTCTTCTTCTCTTGATAAAAATTCGTTAACCATTTTTAAATCTCCTGAATTGTAAACTGACCAAACTTTGTATACGTTACCTTTATATTCCAATTCTTTCCCAAACATGTGTTGTCGGTAGTTTACTTTTTAATTTTTCCCAATCTTTCTCCTCCACCCATGTCTCCGTTAAACTTATGAAATCAAACCCCTCTATGTATTCCCAAAAATCTCTATCTTTGTTCCATATACCCGCTACATTCCAAAATAAAGCTTGCCACCCATTCGGTACATTTGTTGCTGCACATACTACCTTTCTACCCACTCCTTCCCCTTTCTTCTTTTTAACTTTACTTTTGCTCTTTTTTCTTTTCCTTCCCTCTAACCATTCCCTTTTAATTAAAAATTTGTATTATCATTCTCATCGCCCCTCTCCCCTTCGCCTTTCACATCTTCCCATTTTTTCCATTCCCCTTCAATTTGAACTTTGCCAAGTCCCGCCTTCACATTCATCCCTTTTTCTTTTTGACTTTTCACCCAGCGACTAATTTTCTCTTGCGTTTTTCTCTCATCATACGAAAGGTCCTGCTCTATAAAAATTTTACTTCCCTTTAGCTTGGCTTTGTTCTTCATGATTTCTTTCTTACTTTCCGCTGTCGCGTACTTCGCTACTACCACTGACCCCGCTTTCCACGCTTCAGTGAAAGAAGCCCTCACCCCCAATCTATCGTTAATAAATTCGCTTATCCATTTTTTGACATCTCCTTCTACCACTTTCGCGCCCTTCAATACAATATTTTCTCGTCTACTCTCTCTGTCTCTGTTCGCGATCAGTCTTTTCACCATCCCTACCTCTCTCTCGCTTAGGCAGCTCGCAGCCGAGTTCAGGCTCCACTCGGATCCCTTTTCTTTCTTTCTTTGGGGTTATTTCCATTAGCACTAGGTCTTTCCAGAGATCCTCTTATTCCGCCAAGGTTCTCCTGCTGGTAAGAGCGAGACCTATCCGGCCATTGCTATTTCATAGTTGGTTCTGTTTTCAATAAGATGTATTAACTGAGTAGATTATGGATGGAGCGGTAGGTATGTAGCTTATGTAAGGCGGGAAGATTTAAAAGCACATGTTTGTAGATCAAGGTGTTTATCATAGCTGTAGTGTTCACGTGCCGTAAAGCGTGAGGGTTCCAAGCATAGAGTATATGTGAAAGCAAGCATGAGTAGTAAGCATAGACTTAAGGCTTAAAGTGGTGAGAAGAAAAGTTATACCAATAGAACAGTATTTTTAATAAATTTGATTATTTGATAGCAAGCTGAACTGTTGGGGTCAGACAGGAAGCTCTCAGCACAGAACGGAGGGAATTTTTTCATTTTTATAAGGGATTTTTCTAGACTGTTTCTGTGATCTTGGAATCTGGGACATGCCCATAGGACGTGGTTGATATCTTCATTAAAGTTCCCACAAGGGCATTCCTCTGAGTCCACCAGGCCCTTTCTGGCCAGGCTGCCAGCAAGAGCATAGTGGTTGCTTCTAAGCCGGGAGATAATAACAATATCACATCTTTTATTTAGATTGGATTCAAGGAACCAAGGTTTAGGGGAATTCGAAAAGAATCTATCAAAGTAATAGAGGCCCACTCTCCTACGGTCGCTATCTCTCTTCCAGTCAGAGCTGGAAATCTCATGTAGTTGAGTCGCAATTGATTTATAGAAATCTGTGTGAGGTATTCTACATTTTAAAAGGGTACCCTGGGTTAGTGCTAGTTTGGCAAGTTTGTCAGCGACTTCATTTTCGAAGATGCCTTTGTGTCCAGGAATCCAAACAAGACTGACTTTAAGGTTTATAGTATTAGCATAGGAGAGAAGGTTTCTAATCTTAAAAATGTAAAAGTTATTGGTATCCAGGTGATTGAAATTTTTGCAAGCGAGTAGAACACTGCGAGAATCAGAGCAAATGGTTGCGGGGGAGATACTATCATTTATTATGATTTCTAATGCTTCAGAGATAGCGATAGCTTCCGCTGTAAAGATAGTTGCAAGGTGAAAGATTTTATATTTTTTAAAAAGTTGAAGGTTCAAACACACAATACCAATTCCAGTTTGGTTGGTATCCTCCTTTTTGGAGCCATCAGAAAAGAAAAGGGTTTGATTTTTAAGAAAGTTTTCGGCGTATTGTCTGAATTCCAAATTAGGAGAAGGGCTTTTTGAAAGGAGTTCTCCCACTTCTAAGTCTATGTTCGGAGATTCAAATTCAAGGGAGTAAGGTAGTAGGTAGTTGATAGGGGTATAAGAGAACATGATTTTTGATTCGTATTTTTGGAGATTAATAAAAGAATTTAATAAGTAAAAGGCTTCTCTTATATTGAATGTGTTTTTGCGAGCAGTTAATCTTTCTAGTCGGTAGAGAGGGTCTAGAATTGGATGGTCCTCCCAAGAGAAGAGTTTAAGAGTGAATTTCCTAGTTAGGAATTGAAATCGGCGGAATAGAGGGGGTTCTTTAAGCTCAGCGAACATGACTGGGATTGGTGTGGAGTTGCGATAGCCAAGGATTAGCCTGAGAATGCGATTTTGAAGTTTACAGATTTGATCGAATGCTTTAGTTTTGTATATGGACAAGACTTGGCAACCATATTCGAGGGCACTTCTGATGAGCGAATGATAAAGAATGCGTAAGGTTTTGGGGTTGGAGCCCCACCAGGTACCTCTGAGAAATTTGATAATATTAATAACTTTATTGGTTTTTTCGATTAAGCGTAGGAAGTGAGGAGTCCATGTTAGTTCTGAGTCAAAAAGTAGACCTAGGAAGGTGACTTCATAGGAGAGAGTAATTCTTTGGTTGTTTAAAATGATGTGGGAATCCATTGGGACAAGTGATTTATTGACAGTAAAGATAAGGAATTTGGTCTTCTCCGCAGATATATTGAGGCCTCTTGTTTTGAGATAATTTTGGAGAGAAACTATACTTTCTTGAAGGATATAGATACATTCTTCTAGGTTGCAAGCTGATATATATATGACTATGTCGTCTGCATACTGAAGAATTTTACAACGGGGATGGATGTGTTTGTGGATATTTAATGTATAGATATTGTACAGAGTTGGACTAGAGACGCATCCTTGGGGAAGACCTCTTTTGAATTTATAAGGTCCAGCATGAGAGCTGTTAATTTTAAAATATACATTTCTTTCGGAAGAGAGATTCTGAAAAAACTTACAGATTTTCCAAGGCACCCCTAGTGTTCGTAAATCATTGATTAGGATTTCTGGGACCACTCTGTCGTAAGCAGCTTCTACGTCAAGAAAAAGGGCAGCTGTAAAGGATTTTTCAACGAAGGAGAGGTGGATTTCTGTAGATAGGGTAGCTAAGTTATCAATGCAGGATCGATTTTTCCTGAAGCCAAATTGTGAATTGTGGATAATCATTTGATTCTCCAGCCACCAATTGAGTCGTGTAATGATTAGTCTTTCTAGCAATTTAAGGAAGCACGAAGCAAGAGCAATTGGACGGAATTTATCTGGATTAGATTTGGGTATTAGGAAAACAAGATAGTTAGACCAAGATTCAGGGAACGAACCTTCATCAAGAATTAAATTATAGATGGTCAAAAGCCGTTGTCGGATATTTTTGGGTAGATTTTGAATCACTTCAAAATTGACTCTGTCAAGGCCTGGTGAAGATTTGCTTTTGGCATTTGTGATCGCGCGATTTAATTCCTGGAGGTTAAAGGGCATGGATAAAAATTCAGACGCCTGAGTTTCAACTGAAGGATAGGGGTTATTTGGTAGAGGGGGAGGGTGGGGTATGTCAGTGGGAGGGCTACTAGATTCGTAAAATTTATCAATAAATGTTTCCATTTTTTGGGTGGTTTCGGTATTATTTTTAGCAGTGGTTGGGGAAGGTGTAGATAACAGTCTGTATCGAAATCCTTTAACTGTATTCCAGACATTGGAAATTTTTGAATTGAGTGATAAGGATTCGCAAAAGGATCTAAAGCTTGTTATTTTAGTTTTTTTAAAGGTGCGCTTAGAGGTGGCTTCAAATTTTTGAAGGTCAAGGTAGTTTTTATAATTAGTGGAGTGGCGATATCTACCTAGTTTGGCTTTCCTAAGGCGTTCTATCTTCGAGCATTCTTCATTCCACCATGGTGGGGAATTTGGGAAGTCTCTTTTAGGTTTATTTTCAATTTTTGGACCTGCTTTGTGGAGAGCCTCGTCAATTATTTCGAATAGGTTATAATATGCTTCAAGGGGAGAAAAAGGGGAACTCTCAGTTGTACAGTTATCAAAACTTTTTGCTTCAAGGATGCTATGAAACGTACTCCAACATACTTTTTTTAAATTATATTTGTGGGAGGAGAATTCGAAAATGAGGCAATTAATTTCCAAGGTGGTGGTTACAGGAAAGTGATCACTACCCATCTTATCTTGTTCAACTTTCCATGAACAGAGAGGGATGAGATTG
Source organism: Andricus curvator (assembly GCA_932195095.1). Classification (NCBI taxonomy): domain Eukaryota; kingdom Metazoa; phylum Arthropoda; class Insecta; order Hymenoptera; family Cynipidae; genus Andricus; species Andricus curvator. The sequence goes on from CAKNYM010033131.1 coordinate 8,728, forward strand.
TTGGATACTATGGTTAAATCGATGGCTGATTTAGCTTGATCAGGGCGATTGAAACGAGTGGCAGAACCATCATTTAGTATGCTAAATATCGAATTTTGAGTGGCTTCGAGGAGTTTGTTTCCAATGGGGCAAGAATTTTCGCTGCCCCACGAGACGTGGTGACAATTAAAGTCGCCCCCTATGAAGATGGAAGAGAAACGGTCAGTGTAGAACTCGAAAAGATCATTCCAGTTTATAGCGTTGTTAGGGGATCTTGGGTTTCTATAAATATTTACTATTAATAATTCTCCCCAATTGGTTGGAATTGAGATGGCTATTGATTCCAAGAAGTTGGGAATTTCATAGGATGTAATGGAAGAAAAGGGAATATCGTTTCTGACTGCTATTATTAAACCTCCTCCGGGGTTATTGGAGCGATCATTTCTGATGATGGTAAATTTTTTAAGAAAAAAGTTATTTTTCGTTTTTAAGAAGGTTTCATTCAGCATGATGACGTCGTAGTTATGGAGCACTCTTTCAAGGTTGCCTTTTTTGTTATTAATACCTCTGCAATTCCAATGTACAATTCTTACCCTTTTTAAATTGCCCATGTGTAGTTTAATGTAATAGATAGTTGAATGAAATTATGATTGGGGGCAATCAGTTATGTTTCTAGTCATGTATTGCTATATCTAACGTAAGTACTTGGTAACTATTTTTTAGAGAGAGAGTGATCATTTATATTGTTTATGGAATTGTTTAATTGGTCGGTGAATCCGGCGTTTAAGAGCGAAAGAAGTGGGGCAAATCGTTGTAAAATATTCATTAAGGATGAGATCATGTTCATGAGATTTTCATGGTTCGTAGAAGTAGTGGAATGGGTACTAGAAAAAGTAGGGGTTGTACAAGTAGAGTTAGAGGTGCGATCTTGGAGGCAGACTCCATTTCCAAAGGGACTTGGATCTCTGGTGTACAACTGAGCAAAAGATTGGGCAGCTTGATTATTGTGGTTGGTTTTTTTAGAAGGGGCAGGGACAGGTGTCGGAGGCGTGCTGCGTGGGCCGCGGGATGGAGGAGAGTTATTGGCTGCGAGGTTGTAGCCTGTTCTATAATTCATAGGATTTGGGGTTGTCGATATGGAGTCAAGATTGACATCACCTAAGATAGGGAAATTTGAGAAGTTGAAGAGTGGGGGGGACTGGTTTTGACCGTCTTCAGGATGGGGGGTCGAGGAGTAGATATGTTGGAGGTAGTTAGTTGGATCAGCTTTTTCTTTTTTATAGAGGGAAGCGGCGGATTTGATGCTTATATTTCGGTAAGCAGCGATTTTTCGTATCGCAAGTTCTTCAATATATTTGGGACATTTTTTGTCACTGGCCCAGTGCGGCCCTTGGCAGCTCAGACATACAGGGGGGCAACTTAATTTTGGGCACGGTTGATTTTCTCCGTGTGGTTTCTCTCCACAATACAGGCATCGAGGGTTCTTACATAAAGACTTGACGTGACCGTGTCTGTAGCATCCAAAGCAGATTTTGGGTTGAGAAAAATATGGAGTTACTACGCATCGGTTGAAGAAAATTTTTATTTCTTGTGGAAGGTTTTGTCCGTCAAAGGTTAAGAGGACGGTGGAAGTAGGGAGAATCCCGCCCTGTTGGTCTTTACGATCAAATCGCTTGGCCTCGATAATTGGAATAGGGCTGTCAACGTGCTGTATTAGTTCCTTCATAGAGAGGTCTAACGGGATATTTTTCACTATGCCTAAACGCATCACTCTAAAATTAGGGATGAATGCTCTCAGTTTGGGAGTGATTTTCTCCAAGTTTTGAACAATGGAATTGGCACCAGCTGCCGATTTGCAGAGGACTGTGGTTCTGGAAGGGCCTTTCTTTTTGCAGTCAAGTATTTCATCCTTGAAGTTTTTGTGGAGAATTCTCCCCACCGATAGCGAGTTCAGAGGAGAGTCATCAACGCAGTCCACCTCAATAGTGAAAGGGCCTCCATTGTGACTTTGGTACTTATTTTTTAAAACCGGAGGTACATGGGAGGAAGGAGACCGGTTGCTTTCTGTACGGCCGGTTTTTGGGTTAAGAGATTCCTTATTCTCATCCGCGTGTCTCTTGCTGCCAGCCCGGCCAGAGGAATGCGATCTGTCTGTACTGTTGTGAGGGTAGTCGTTAGAATTTTCTGAGGAATCTAGGTCCATAGTGTTCGTGATGTCTATAGATAGTCGGTTTGGGGTTATGCTGTTGGAGGTTAAGTTGGCATTTTTTGAGGTTAAGTTTGGGAAATTCTCAACGTTCTGTGCACAAGTCAATTCCCTAACCAAAGAGTCGCGAGTGTTATTGAAGTTTTCCATATTTAAATCTATTTCGGAGTCAGAGAGAGAATGATCACTACGTGTTCCCATGCTATAGGAAATCACGCTGGCCCTAAGGCCGGCGATCTCGTGAACACCCACCTGATTTTCGTGCGTTGAGATGTCCCAGAGAGTAATGGCCTTCTATAATATATTTGTGGATCCTGTAATGTCAAGGGCTTCCTTCTGATGCTAGCCGGAGGCCAGGAATTTCAAAAAATCCGTAGGAACTTTCTGAATTATTCAGAGAAAACTAGGAAGCGTCTGTATCGAAACGCTGCCATCTTCCTTTTTTCAGCCCACTCGGATCCCGCTGTCCTACTCTGCCTTCCTTCCCACTCCTCCCCCCTTTCACTACTCTCGCTCGTCGAACCCGAGCTTCCCCGTAGGCCACCGCCACCCCTGACCGCGGCGATTTCAATCGCTTTCAATGCCTCCTCCATTTTCATCATTTTCTCTTCTAGCTCTTTCATTCTGACTTCTTTTTCAATATCTTTAGCTCTTAGTTCTTCGATTACTTTACTCATAGCGCGCTTCTCTTCATTTAATTTCCCTACCTCGAATTCCAAAGCCTTAATCGCCGCCTCGTCAGAGGTGCTGGAACCCCCAAATGACACCTTTTTCATATTTAATTTCCGTTGCTTCGGATCGTCAGCCGCGCTTCCTTTGTCTCCCCTCCCACCCTTACCCGCCATGCCGCACGTTCACGCTTCCAACCACGCTTCCTAACCTCGAATAATGACGCCAAACTTCGCTTACCTTTCTTTTCTCAGCTTTTGCTCATCCACACTTTCTTTATTACTCCACGCACTCTCCGTACCTTATTTAATGAAAAACTCAGTTTTTCGTAATACGAAACATTCTATGTTAACCACAATTCGCTTAAAATAGCAGAGCTGTTTTTCGCACGACCATACACCATCACGCCCTCTACCGATCTCTAATTTAATAATATTTCTCAAGGTTTAAAAAAATTCAAAAATATTCT
>CAKNYM010033132.1:0-16191 GCA_932195095.1 Andricus curvator
TGTCAGTGACACACTTCTGGCTATTTCAACCAGTGAGATTTCACTGGTTCATTTTAAGAGAGTGCACAATTCCTAAGACGAGCCCCGTTCAGGCTGGACAAATGTAGGTAAAAGCGAAATCTGCTTTACTTGTGAGTATCCGATGGTAATGACCTAACCTCTTCATGCTTTTACACCATGAATAAGAAAATTTTTAAAATATGTTGCTTTTTCGATTTATATCAGTAAATTCTTGATCTGAGATGAATAATATTTAAAATTTTATAACTTTTCATAAATATTTAGTCCTTGAACTTTTTTCACACTTATTTTCTGTTAGACCTTATTAAACGTTTATTTTACGTTTTATAATGTATTTTGCGTAACTAAAATGTCATAAATGTAAAGAATATGTTTAAAGAATACGCTACGAATAAAATTTATCAATATCTAGTGTTTAATTACATACGTTTTTTTTTTTTTTTTAAAGGGGCCCGTCTTAGGATACCGGGTTGCCTAAGACGGGACAAATAAATTTTTTTTCAACATCGAAGTTCATTGCTTTTTAAACATTTTTTGAACTTTGAAGTGTATGAACTTTGTAAAGCAAACATCAAACTATGATGTCAATAATCGCTTTTGCTTCTGAAGTTCCTTAAAATCGAAAATTTCCGGAAAATATGGAAGGGGGCTCGTCTTAGGCAACTTTTCCCTAATTTGTTTTTTATCAAAATAATTCATGAGGGTAAATTGTAAATATTTTTGAATACTACAAACAGCCGTACATAGAATTTTCAAATTCTGAAAAAAATGGTCTCAACAATTTTGAAAATGCTCTAACTTTTTGCATTTTCAGCCAAAATGGTTGGCTAACGAACTTGACCTTTATTTAAGGGCAGTGAAAGAGAATACGAAAGGAAAATCCAATCTGTCAATTCTTTCGAAAGTTATCGTGCTCACAGACAGACAGACAAACAGGCATACATACCGATAGAATAACATACCGACAGATACATTCGTAAAACCCTGTTCTTCGGGTATAGGGGGTCTCAAACCGTGGACATTTCCCACCACCCCGGGGGGGGGGTCAAATTTTACACAAATCTAGTACCTTCTCTGATGAGAATGTAAAAAGCTGTGGTTTGATGTATGAAGGAAGTAAAAGCAAGTGTTATTGAACTAGGTTAATGTATTCTATTCGATTTTTGAATTAGAAAATTCAAAACTTAAAAAATGCAAGCAGTTCCTTCTATTAGCCAACAAAATATGCTGATTCTTTCGGTGTAGCAGTTTTTAGTAGCACATAACAATAAAAATTAAAAATTAAAAAAGTTTTTGTGCCAATTACAATTTTTTTAAATGTAAAAACTATTTTTTCTTCAGTAATTTGTTTAAATGTATATTTGTACAATGTCATCCTGATGAGAAGGCATTAGTGAGACACATGATGAGAATGTGTTCCTTAGATACGAAAGAGCTTTAACAAAAGAGAATAGAGCGAGGCGAATATATTATCGAGCGCGGAGCGCGAGATCCAACAGGCATGCAACAAACTGAAAAAATCCAATCCAAAAAGGCTAATCCAATCTGTCAATTCTTTCGAAAGATATTGTGCTAACAGACTAAAAATCTACAGACACACATACACATTCGCGGAAACCTGATTTTCGTGTTCAGGAGGTCTCAAACCGTGGACATTTAACAAAACAGGGGGGGGGGATAAAATTTTACACAAATCTAATACCTTCTCTGATGAGAATGTAAAAATCCAAGTTCGACATGTACAGCTTAAAAAAAATGTAATAAGGGTAAGTAAACCTAATCCGGATCCCGGATCACCACAGTGTTTTCCCATTAAACATTATTTTCATAATAAATGCAATACACGGAAAAAATGTATCCGTAAAAAAGTCACGAACTAGTAGCTAGGTCTCGGATATGAGAAAAATTCATCGGATATTTATGTATTTTCGTAAATAACCTGCGAACTTTGAGAAAGATTGACGAACTCGATGTGAAAATTCTAAAACGGTTCATCACTTTTTTTTTACGTGAATAATTACAAAAATATTACGAGTGATTGGGAAAAGATTCTCAGAGCACTCACGAGCTTGCCTGACAAATCTGGGAACTCGAAACTAAGTTCGCCTGTACGTGGCCCACACATACACTCTCCCAAACGCGCGGTGCGTGTGTGCGCTCGTATGTGTGCCTCGAGCTCGTCGGATGAGTGGCTAGACATTTTATAATACCTATTTTGTTTGGCCTTGATGGCTGCGCGTGTTTATGCACTCCTGGTTTATGTTTAGAAACTTGTGAGTCAGCAGTCTTTGAGGGTTCGAATCTTCTGAGTTGCGAATTTATAAATTAATATAAAATTAAATCGCACAAATAAAATTTTTCCTCTTTATATTTCAGTCTGGAATTTTCAGGAACTATTCGTAGGAAATTCGAACTGTTCGTAAGAAACTTCGAAATTTATCCATATATTTCTCATAGAAATAAGGATGTAATGTTTCATTTTTTTATCACGTATCCGAGACCTAGCTACAAGTTCGTGACTTCTTCACGGATAAATTTTTTCCGTGTAGATGAGTTTTATGGCCGACTTCATTTCCAGTCTGGCAGGCTGTGCATGTTCAAGTCAAAGAATCGTTTCTGCAAGAAATATGTTGTTTTTCAAAGGATTTTGGACGACACATATTTCACGGATTTGATGAAACTTTTTTTGAGACTGGTGATGCCGTTTATCAAGAATTTATCGAAAAACATGTGAAAGTGTTGTAGTATCTAAACCAATATAGATATTTGACAGTTTCTTTTTGATTCTGATAGATCTTTCCACTCTCTTGTTAAATTCACCGGGAAGTTACAAAAACTTTCAAAGTTGACAAAATGACGGCGGTTTTTATCAAATTTGTCAAACTTAATTTTCCCCAAAACCACAGCATTCTTTTCTCTTAAATTTTGAACAAGTTGATACTAATATGGTCAAAATCTCTAAGTCTTGTTCCTACGACTTAATGAGGAAAATTCTTTTTTCTTTTCAAATTTTCGCAAAAACAACACGAGATAAAAAAGAAGCTGATGACGCAAAGTTATTATTTCTAAAAAGTTATATAAAAAAGTCCTTTGGAATTTTTATATTTCTTGAGTTTTTATTGAAATATACGACTAAATACGAAATATTCAATTTTCTGCTGTTAATCAAGATGGGTGTAAATCAACAAGAGGGACCAATTTTCCTACAAATTTTTTCCTTTAAACTTTAAAGGGAAAAAGTTTATAGACTTTGTTCTTCCTGTTGATATACACCCTCCTTGATTATTATTTATGACAGCAAAAAATTGAATTTATTCATATTATAGAGAATATTTGAATAGTAACGGAAGAAAGAGAAAAGTGCTAAAGGACTCATGTATAGAACTTTGCGAGGGAATAACTTTGCTTCATAAACTTTTTTCATTTTTCGTCTTTTCTTTGCAAAAATGGTGAATTTTCATTTCTCATAAGAAAATTCTTTCTCCTCTCTAATTCATGGGCACAAAATAAAGTCTTATGGGATGTATTTACCATATTAGTACCAATTTTTAACAAATTTAAGAAAAAAAACACTGAAGGTTTTGATAAAATTGAGTTTTAAAAAATTCATATAAACCGCCACCATTTAGTTGAACTTCCGAATATTTGAAGTCATTGTATATATTCTATAAACATTTTTTATCATAATTTTTAAAAAATAAAAGTAAATAAAAAGTATATGTGGAATTAAAAACAAAAATAAAAAAGTCGTGCGCTTGGCTTATATCGCCCCATGCCTGGGGCTGGATGAGCCAGGTACTGGGGCGGGATGGGCCACTTAATTAAATGACATATTATATATTATTTATAAGTAAGAGTATTTTTAAATTAGAGTATTATAAGGGCCGTGTCTACGGGTACCGAAATTTCGGTACGAATAGCTCCCCACTACAACTTTGGTTATTTGTACCGAAATTTCGGTACGCATAGCTCCGTGATACCACTTTGGCTATTTGTACTGAAATTTCGGTGCGAATAGCTCCCGGATACTACTTTGGATATTTGTACCGAAATTTCGGGGATAAACTTCCGAAAAGCGCATACCTCTGAATAACTCAAAACTCCGTATAAACTCTGTTTACAAACTATTTGTCACCACACTTTTCTGTCCTGACATACTACTCTAGGTTCCTTCACGTCCATGCATTTTTTCATGCAAGCTCTTGTGTTTCTATGGCTTCTTATGTCTCTACGGATTAATGTCGCATTTACATATTCTAACCATTCTTTCGGCGGTCTACCTCTGGGCATTCTGCCATTTACTTTACCTTTATACACTTTTTTGGTCAGTCGTTCATGTTTCATTCTTTCAAGATGTCCGAACCATCTTAACTGATTTCTTTCCCATATGTCAACTAGCGTCTCTGCTGTACCACATTCTTTGAGGATTGTCTTGTTTTGGACTTTGTCCATCAGTGTTTTCCCGCATATTATGCGCAGAGGTTTCATGCCGATCGCGTTTATTTTACTCCTGTCCTTTTCTTGACAGGTCCATGTCTCGCTACCGTATAGTACAGTCGGTACGAATATAGAATTATGTATGGCCATTTTACCTTTTTTTGATATGTTTTTATTTGTTAGGATGAACCCTGCTCTACCGATAACCTGCTTACCCTTATTTATGCGCCTATCTAACTCCCCATCTATTTTTCCGTCGCTAGTGAATAGACTACCTAGATATACGTACTTGTCAACTTGTTCTAATCTCTCATCATTTAGGACAATGTTGCATATTGTTTTCTCACTTTTTCCCTCAAACACCATTATTTTTGTTTTATTTACGTTAATTTTGAGGTTCATGTTCTTCATGCTTGTATTACGTTTATTCAACATTCTTTGCAAGCCCTCGATTGATTCTGCCATAACAATCTTGTCATGTGCGAAAGCTAACCCACGTACATTGACTGTTTCGAGATCTACACCTTCTTCATCGAAGAGGGCAGTTCTTAGACACTTATCCATGAATATGATAAATAGCCACGAGGACATAACGCATCCTTGTTTTACGCCTTGCATAATATCGAACCAGTCACTCAGTTTCCCATTTACCCTTACACTCGCTTTACTACATGTATATATTGTTTTTATTGCTTGTAGGAGCCCTCCATTTAGTCCGTACTCTTTAAGGACTTCCCAAAGTTTATTTCTATTTACTCTGTTAAATGCTTTTTCTAGGTCAATAAATGCACAGAGAACTTTCTTTCCTACTTTCAAGCTTTTTTCTGTGATCTGTCTTAGGCTAAATATCTGATCTGTACATGATCTTCCTGGCATAAATCCACTTTGGACTTCCCATATCTTTTCTTCTGTGATTTCCATCACCCTACGAATAAGTATTTTTGAGTATATTTTACTTACGGTACTTATTAGGCTGATACCTCTATAATTACTGTCATACCTGTCATGTTCAGCGTTTTGTTGTGCGCTTTTTTCTTTTCTTTTTGGGCTGCCACAATTTCATCATTCCACCATGCATCACCAGATTTTCTTCCTACGACCGCCGTACCACACACTTCAATTGCAGTTTTAACAATGATATCCCGTAACAAAGTCCACGCGCCCTCTATATCTTTATTGCTTATGAGCGCTTAACTTTTTTAACTTTTTTTTAAAACTCTATTCGCACTTCCGGTTTCTGTAAATTTTTAATCTTTATTCGCGTTTGTTTCGTTTTTTTTTGTTCTCTTTCTTCTCCATCCCCGCCCTAAGTTTATTTTAGAGACTACAAGGTATCAGTATTGCATTCGGAACCCCTAATGACTCTTGTATCTTTGACTAGTTCTCTTAGTCTTTCATCCGCAATAACGAAGTCAATTACACTGCGGTTGTTTCCTTTACACCAGGTGTACGTGTGGATCATTTTATGTAGAAACCAAGTATTGGTAATAAATAGGCCCTTTTCTAAGCATAAGCTAATTAATTTTTCCCCGTTATAATTTTTTCTTGTTGGATCCCCAAAATTACCTAGCACCCTTTCTGTATTTGTATCCTGACGTTGGACGCCGACCCATCCGTTCATATCTCGTAGCAGAATTATTCTTTCACCTTGATCGCAAGTACTTATTGTATCATTTAAAGTGTCCCAGAAGGCGTCTTTGACTTCTCGCGGCTCACTGTCAACTGGGGCGTAGCAAGCTATGATAAATAATCTTCTGATTCCTACCTTCATTCTAACCTACAGCCATCTGGGCGATACATATCCTTGATCTTTGAGATGCTGTCTTGCTTTTTCATTCATAATTAAACCGACCCCTTGACTACGGTTTGATTCACTAATTCGTCCCTAAAACGTCTCTGGAACATTGTACCTATGTTTAAGGAACGTTATTCGGACTGACTTAGCACGTTTTTGAGCCGTTCTAATAACGTTCTTTAACGTTTACAGCCCAGGTGCGAATTGACCGTCGGCCCACGGTCGGTCCAACTTTGTGCGCCACTGGTCGGGCCAACCAGCTAAGCTAAATGATAACGGTCAACCGCCTTTGGCTTCTGAACGTCGGCCCGACATTTGGTCTCATATATGGGCCATCTATTAAAATGATGTCGGCCCAACCTTGGACAACAGTGTGGGGCCGACTTTCATTTTTGAAGGTTCGTACTACACAGATGGAAATACACCACTGACGTGGTACTGGCGCAGTACAGATTGCCGGAGTCCCAGTACTGACTGCATATGGTCCGAATAATATTTATAACTACAAAAGTTTAATTTTCAAACTTTTTGTTTAATTTTAACACCCACTATTGCTATACTCTAAAGATATAACAAAATAGGTATTTAAATAATAAATAATAATTGATTGCGAGTATTTTGACTATAAATTTCAATGGTCCTGCTTAGAATGAATACATATATTACATTTTTAAACATTATATTACAAATAAAATTTCTAACGCTACGGGGTTTCGAACCTACACCTATACCTGAATCTATCGCCTAGCAGTCGGGAGTCTTACCCATTACTCTATACCTAAATAATTGAAAGTCATGTAAAAACCATCCTCATAAGCTACAGCTCAAAGCAGTTAAAAAAACAATTTGCTAACTCTTTTTTCTCATTAATTTTTGTATTATTATGCGACATCATGTAGATGTAAAATAAATTAACTGTTAACGGAAATATAAATTAAATAATTTTTAAATAAATAATTCAAACCGATTACAATTTTTAGGGTTTCGTAGCCCCCCAGTGGGCACGAAATTGAAGAACGTAATTGGAACGTTCTAAAAACGTTCCTTGGACGTACAAGTCAAAAGATGTTGTTTAAGAGTTTTAAAAACTGTCCTAAGTCAGACCAAATAATGTTCTGAAAACGTTCCATGTTTCAAATACGTCCTTAAAACGTCTCTGGAACATTGTATGTTTAAGGAACGTTATTCGGACTGACCTAGGACGTTTTTGAGCCGTTCTAATAACGTTCTTTAACGTTTGTGCCCACTGGGCCGGACTGAAACCCTTAACTTTTTGTTTCACACATTTTTTTCAACAATTTTTTTTCAAAATTTTTATTTTTAATTTTTTTTCACAAATTTGTCTTGAAACAATTTTTTTCCAAAATGTTTGGTTTGAAAAATTTCTTATCAAAAATTTTTTTTCAACAATTTTTTTTCAAACTTTTTTTAAACAATTTTTTCACAAAATTTTTTGTTTAGACGCCCACTTTCACTAATTTTTCTTTTTGTAATATTTTTTTTTTTCGCGTTTTAGAAAATTTTATAACGTTTGATAATTACATAAAATGTAATTTTTAATGATTCCCTAATAAAAAATAAGGCGTATTTTTACACGAAGTAATTAAAAATTATAACTTACTCCTGACCTGAAAATAAAAATAAAACACTAAGAAGCAACAAAGAAGGTTATATTTATGTGTCTAAAATGTATCTCGCGGAATATAGCATTAGACCCTTCAATAGAAATATCGGGGTCAGTATTGGTGTCACTGTAATTTCCGTATCCTTGAAAAAAAATCGATATACATATCACATGCTTGGCATAACAGAATTATTTCCTTCGGCCACGTATCCTAGCCAATAGATCGATTTCAGCAAATCGCAAACACTTCTCTACAGTGACACGTCTTCATTAGTGCAGAAACTATCAAAAAGTGACACCGGACCGAAATTTATTTTTAAAAATACAAGTTCTATATATTTTCATATTTATTACTTTTAAAAATTTCAAACTTTAAGTTTCAATTATTCAAATATGAAAAATTTAATTTTGCGGACCATGAAATCCAAAAATCAAAAAATGCTAGCGCTTGAGGATTCTAAAACGAAAGTTCAAGAATTGGAAAAATACTTGTTGTCAGCCTCCTTCATTTATTCTATTTTTGGCATTGGAGATATAAACTATCGAGGCGAGAGTTATCTAAAACTTACTCTGCTATTACGTTTATTCCAAGCTACAGTGATTTTTCTAAATTTCACATTCGAATTTCCCACGTATACGGGAAACACAAGTGGAGCAATTTCTAGACTAGTGACCTTTATTTTCATATGGGCGGACTTGATGAAAGTTCTTTCTATCTGTTTTCGAGGCATAGTTCGGCCCAATGTGGTAAAAAATTTGATTGAAGACATTGCCAACATGGAAAAGAGTATCCGAGATATTAGCGGGGGTAAAAAAAGGCGCGGTATTTGGCTTTACAGGGGATTATTTTTTGCAAATGCTTGGGTCCCGATTGCCGTCTGTGCGAGTCACATGATCAGCTGGATTCGAAAACCTGGAATTCCAATATCTGAAATTTTCCAGATTTTCAACCGTTTTGGAATAGTCCTGATGCATTCGTCATTTTGCACTTTTGCATTGGTGATTTATTTGCAATTGAAGGATACAAACCACCAGTATAAAAAGTTAAAAAGCTTCCATCTTTCTCTTGCTCAGAGGATCTGCGTTTTGAGGATAGCAGTTGAAAGACATAGACTTATTACGAAGGAATGGAATCAGTTGATCCACTTCTATGAGCCATATTTGTTTTTCGAAATGGTTTCGGTCACTGCAGCAGCACTATGTGGTTTTCATCTGGTTTATAATTTTTTCAATCCTGGGAAAATCTCTCCAAACGATGCTTTACCGGTGCAGCAACTTTTGCTTGCTATTGAAATTGGTTATGAGATCGTGATAATTTGTAAGCTGTGTACGACAGTGATAAACGAGGTAAGCAAATTTTTATATTATGTTTGTGTACGAACTACATAAACAATAAACATCTAGTTTAGAGCACATTTTAATATTCTCGTCCTAATGAGAAGGTATTAGTTTAATGTTAAATTTGACCACGTTTTGTGCCCCCTGAGTGAGAAGAAAAGGGTTTTACGAGGGAGTTTGTCAAGGGACTAGATTTTGTTTTGACATATTTCTTTAAAGCAAAAAAAAGGTTCAAGTAAGTTTACCAGTTTTCTTTGACAATGGTTGTGGTTTTACACAACAAAAATTCGAATGGAAAATCGAAAATTGAAATATTGTGCGAAACGACACGAGATGGGAAATAAATGTTAATGAGCAAAATTGTTCATCTTAAAAAGATGTATAATTTGATTTAAACTATTTTTTTATAAGATGCATAGTATTGCTTCAATCGTGAAAAATTTTATTAAAAATAAAGAATTACATTTTTCAGCCATAGGTACTATGCAAGCTACGAAAAAAGGTTGACTCGGAAATTGCTCATCTCTGTAATATCTACGAATTTTCTGCAGACCATTTTTTGATAAAACGCATGGTTTTTGTTTTAATCGTGAAAAATATTATTATAAATAAGAAATTTATTTTCCAGCTAAAATATGCAAGATATGAAAAAATGTTAACAAGAAAAATTGTTGAGACTATTTTTTATAGGACGCATATATAGTTTCTATTTTAATTGTGAAAAATGTTATTAAAAATAAAAAATTTCACCTTACAGCATAACTATGAGCAATACGAAAAAAAGTTGACAAAAACATTATTTAGAGGAGACCACCCTACAGTAGATAAGGAACTCACAGTAGATAACAATTAATTATGAGCAAAAATATACGTAAATAAATTAATTCTAATTTTGATACATTAACACGTACACGTAACAGTCGCGTGAAAACCCGAACTGTGCGCATTTGCGCATATACTATTTTGTTTGACGACGGTGCATTTACAAGTTTTTTTGCGATAGCGTAGAGTATCGTAATGTTGTACATTTCGATACAGCGGAGTGTAATGTGAAGAATGATCTTCCACTGTATCAAAATGTACAACATTACCCGTGCAGAAATCGCCATATATATTACCGATTACCGACTACGGCCTGATCCGATGTGTACTATCTGGTCCCGATAGGAAGAATTCTGTGGCCCTGACTCGTACCAGACCGGGCTATGTACTGTGACGTCATATAACCGCTTCGCAGCGCCATCATCAATGCGCTAGATGTAATATAACCACAAACATAACCTTAATTTTTGTTTTCCTTCGTACTGTTGTGTTGCAAATGTGCTGGGAGTGTTCGACCGTATAATATATTCTTAACACATTAATAATAAATGCAAAAATTAAGAAGCTAACCGCGAGTTCGCAAACATCGTGCTATCAGCAAAATTCCGTTCGAGATAAATTCAATGCAACCGAAGAGGAAGTGCTGTCCCACATGAGCACCGTCTTCTGGAATGCAAAAGACTGGGACGGTAATCGAAAGCAAGGGTCAAAGTAACAATTTTCAATTTCTAAGTTCCGTCATTAAAATTTTAAATGTTCAGAAAAAATTACATTTTATGTCAATCTTAAACGTTGTAAAATGGTCTAAAACACCTTAAAACCAAACCTTACACGAAAGTTTGAAAAAATTTGTTATTAAAAAATTGTCAAAGTTCACGATCAAATTTTTAAGTTCCGTCATTCAAATTTTAAATGTTCAGAAAAAAATACATTTTATGTCAATCTTAAACTTCGTAAAATGGTATAAAACACCTTAAAACCAAACCTTACACGAAAGTTTGAAAAAATTTGTTATTAAAAAATTGTCAAATTTCAAGATCTCATTTCTAAGTTCCGTCATAAAAAATTTTTAATGTTCATCAAAAATTACATTTCCTGTCATTGTAGAAAGTTGTAAAGTAGTCTAAAATGCGAAAAAAACGAAATATAACACGAAGAAAAATTGTAATCGATTTAAATTATTTATTTAAAAATTATTTCATTGATGTTCCTGTTAACAGTTCGTATATTTTAAATTTACATAACGTCGTATAATAATATATATTTAATTAGAAAAAGAGAGTTTAAAATTTGGTGTTTTAACTTTTTTGAGCTGTAGCTTATGAGGATGGCTTTTTCGTCGGGTTTTCAACTCGTAGGTTTAGCGCAATGGTCAAGACTCTCGACTGCTAGGTGATAGATTTAGGTATAGATGTAGGTTCGATAGCCCGTAGCGTTAGAAATTTTATTTGTAATATAATATTTAAAAATGTATTATATGTATTCACTCTACACAGGACCATTAATATTCAAAGTCAAAATACTCGCAATCAATTAATATTTATTTTTTAAATACCTTTTTTGTCATGTTGTTACTAGCCAGAATTGGCCGCCAAGTGCATACCGGAGTTATCATTCCAGCAACGGTACGATATTGGCAGCCGATCTTCGGCAATATTTTTGCCGATACTGGGCTAGTGCTGGGCCGTATCTAACTTCGCATTTGGCTTGTGTTATAATTATTTTAAAGGATTTTAATTCCTAATAAAAAAGTCAATAATGTGGCTAGACTCGGGTAATTAATAGGGGCCAGATCGGGCGTTTGATCGGGCCCATAGACATGGCTCCACTGTGGCTACGTGTTTCATGATGAGTCTGGCCCTGACTCGATTTCCACATCTGGGCCCGATATGAACGAGCCTGGGCCCGGTCGGGGCCACGGCGAAATTTCTGCACGGGTACGATACTCTACGCTGTAGCATAAAAACGCGTAAATGCACCGGAGTCACATAAAATGAATTACTTTACTTAGATTAGTATTTTTGGTCTCCTCTATCTCAAAATTATCTATAAATTTTCTTGAGAATATTTTTTGACAAGACGCATATATAGTTCTTGTTTATTCGTATAAAATTTCATCAAAATAAAAAATTCCGCAGCACATAAGTCAAATTTAATTATTAAAAATAAAATTTAAATAAAGAGTAATGGGAAATATGGAAGGAATATTAAAATAATTAATGTTTCCGTTATACAATTATATAATTAAACCTTTCAAACAAATCTAATACGTACTGTCATAAATGATGAAAATGTAACAATTCAACTTTCAATTATGAGTCCTTCAAAAGCTATAAATTACAATTTCTACATTCTCACAATAATGAGAAGATATTAGTTTTTTTTTTTTGAAAATTGACTATCGCGGATTCCTATAAATCTTCAGGCTTGGAGACCCTCTCAATCCGAAAAGAAAACAGGTTTTACGATGGTGTCGGTCTGTCTGTCGTCGTTGTTGTCTTCTGTATACCGGATAACTTTTGAAAGACTAATCGGATTAGATTGTCCTTTGGTACAGTTTTTGTTTTTAGGCACCAAAAAGAAAGGTCGAGTTCGTTAACCAGCATTTTTTTGGCTAACGGTTCTGGTTTTACCCATGCACCAAGAAAGATACGGAAAAATAAGAAATTCCATTTTGCCGTCAAACTATGCAAGATATGAATGAAAATGAATACACAATAATTGTTCACTCAAAAAATATCTACTTTGTTATTAATAATTTTTCGATAGGACACGTAGTTTTTGTTTATTTCGTGAAAAATGACATTAAAAAAAATTAAATTTTTGGAAGAAACGAGAGATGACACGAAAAAATAAAATAAAATAAACTTGTCTACTCAAAAAATATCTACAAATTTGTTATTAATTGTTTTATAAGGCGTGAAACAACAGGGGCGTAGGATAAAGGGGCAGTGGGCGAGTACCCACGCCCATATATTGCATAATATTAGGAAATGGTTCAGACGGCCCTGACTGTTATGTTCTAACGAGCTTGATTGAGTTTCAAGGCCAAGGCAAGCAATACCCGAAACCGTGCATCAATCGAAACTCCAGCGTATATTGAAATGAATCTTTAAAATAGTAGTCTCAGAAGTAAAAGCAATATATAGGAAATAATAATTAAATCGCGGGTGGCACAATTTATGAAAAAAAAATTAATATTATTGACAATTGTGACTGCTGGCATTTAAATTGATTTTCTGATTTCAAGTTTTATGCATTAATACTTATTCCAGAATTGAATTAACCACATTTAATTCAAAATTGCCTGAAATTCCTAACTAATTTTGAATAACTTCCTTTGGCGTAATCGGCATACAATTGGGAAGAAGAGAATTGTAGAATAATGGAATAGGGTGTTAAATCCAAGTTTTTTTTTAGAGAAGAATAGATTGAAAGTCGAATTATGATTTTTTTACTGCTTTAATAAATATTCAGGTATTTAATAGCAAAAAATGAGTTATTTTTCTTATATTGATTGAAATAGTCTATAAATTCAACCGGACTTAACATTCAAGTTCAGTCAAGTCATAATTTAACATCTGAATATGTTTGTTAACCTTATAAACGAATGAATACTAATGAAAATATAAATTTGTTTTTCAAATTTTCCTATAACTTTAACGAATAATCATCGTTAAATAAATTTTAAGTAGTTGTAGTGAAAACCTAATTTTCTTCTGAAAATAAATTGCCGAAAAGTGAACTTGTTTATAAAAACTGTATATAACATTTAATAATATTGTTAGATAATATACTTGCCCAAGTCCATTTTTATTGAAAAATGTTGTTCATATTTTGCCACTAAATATTTACATTACGCATTTATTTATTAAATTAATCAATTTCGTCAGGTACAAGGAGATTTTTTGAAAAAAAGTAGAATTAAAAAAAAACAATAAATCGAAAATCAGATTATACAATTTGTTTATAGCAGTTATCTTAAGAGATCGTTCATATACTACGGTACGCGTTTTTTTGTTTATATCGTTGTATCCTTTTTAACTGCTTATTTCACGATTTTGCCAAATTCATTCTGGGGTGTCGGTGACTGATTTTTGATATTCGAAAATCCTAAACTATCTAAACAGATACTAAACTAGGGTGACCAGATTTCTGCTTCACCAAACCGGGACACATATTTTCCGACCCCCCCCCCCCCCAATAAATCGCAAAATGAAAAAAGATTCCGAAAAAATTGTCAACAGGGAAAAAAATTTATTTCAAAATTTTTTATCAAGCAATTGATGAATTCATGAAAAATTGATTTAACAGTGGTTGCTCACGTCTTTTTTAATATTTATGAAAAAGCATGTCTGTATACAAGTCGTACGGTCGTGAATTCTGAACAGTAATTTGGAGGCGGTAACTACTAACTACCCTGGTGGAAAAAAATTTGAAAAGAAAGTACAATATTTCTACAACTGTCATGTTTTGTTAAAATTTGTACTTTTTTGTAAAAAAATGTACAAAATATAACAATAACATGCAGTTAAATACAAATAGCTGATTTTTGTCTTGTATTTTCTTGTAGAAAAGTAAAAAAATTCACAATAAAGTACAAGTTTCTACAATTCAAAAATTTGTATAACTTTTTATTAATATTTTTTTTTACTTTGTTGTAAAAAACTACAAGGTATTACAGAAAACGACAGATTTTTACATTTTTTTAATTTGGGTGTTTACATCATAAAAACATTTTTATTTTTACGTAAATTATTGTAGAAAATTACAAAAAAATATAAATTTTTACAAACAATACATCTAGAATCCGCATCAACGTTTCGACTTGTACTTTACTGTCAATTTTTGTAAGATATGTAATATATAAGTTTCTATAAGAAACTACAATTTCAACAAATAATACACTTTTACCAAGAATTTCTGCTATAATAATAAGTCACATTGAACTGTGGTTCCATTATTTAAAATTGAACAATAATTGATTTTACAGGATGATTCTGAATCTGTTCAAAATTAAGCAAGTTGCAGATTTTAACGTTAAAAATAGAAATTTTTCAATTTGAAAGCCTAAGTAGTTAAACAAATGTAAATGTTCGATTGAAACTTTAGAAACTATTCTTAATTTTAAAATAATTTCAAATAAGTAGATTCATAATTAAACGCTCTTATTCAATTTCAACTCCTATTCAAATATTGTTTCAATCTAAAATATTACATTTTTAACCATTTAATTTGAAATTTTTAAATTTAGGATGCCATTTTTTCGAATATTTGGTAATATCTTACTTTTTTATTTAAAATGAGCAATTATAAATAAAATATTAAAAACTAAACAATTTTAAACTGAACTACTTGAAATAGAAAGCCTTGAATCGTTAATATTTCAGAGTGTTAACTTTGAACGTTACAATTTTAATTGTACTATTTAACAAATTTTTCATAAATGTAAGTGAAATCACTGAATTTGGATGCATAATTAACAATTGGACAATTATCAATTTAGAAAAAATTTGAGTCAGTTTAAGAGATATTTACAAGTTTTGAGAAAATCAAAACTTAATTTAAAACTGGAAAATATTTTGATAAATAAAAAACTAAATTTAGATTTCTGAAGGTTTCGAAATAAAATTTTAAAGCTTTTCAAGGATCTTTAAAGGTTTTAAGAAAATAAAATAAAATTTTAAGTTTGCTGGGAAAATTAAAAATGAGTTTTTTATTTCGAAAACTTAATTTTAAGAGAATACTTAAAAAGATTTAAATCAAACTTTTTTGATTAATAAATGACAATTGAACAATTATTAATTTGGAAAATAATCCAGCAAATTTAAAATATATTTAGAAGTTTTGAAAAGATTCCAAAATAATTTAAAGTGTAAAGATTTCAAACCATTTACATAATACACAATGTAGATTTTTGAAGATTTTTAACACAAAATTTATAAGCTTTTTAAGCAATTTAAAAGGTTTTAAATTAATAAAAAATGTGTATCAAAATTCCCAGAAAAACTAACGATAATTTTTTTGATTTGAAAAATTAATTTAAAAAGAATATTTAATAAGATTTCCAAAATTGTCAAAAAAGAATTTGGATGATTTCAATGTTATTACATTCTCATCTAGAGAAGGTATTAGATTTGTGTAAAATTTGACC
>CAKNYM010033133.1:0-13210 GCA_932195095.1 Andricus curvator
CGTTTTTCGTTCATCTGTATTACCTCTATCATCATTTGACGCAATTCAACTATATTTTGTTGAAGATTCAACTGTTTTGTTGCGAATTCAACTATTGTTTGGAAAACTTATCATTTTGGTTTAAAAATTCATTTACTTTAATCCAAATTGCATCTATCTTGGATAAAAGTACAACTGTTTAATTGAAAATTGATCCTTATGCTCAGGGATGGACTGGGACATCAATTCGGCCCTGGTATTTTTTAAGTAGGTGGCCCTTTTTCGCCCCCCCCCCCGTGGTGAAGCTATAATACATTGAGCAATATACTAATTTTTTGACAAACCATAATCCCCCCCCCCTTATGCGTATATAGCACTTCTTTCCGGCGCGTGCGCACTGACGCCGACGTAACTAGAGGAGAGAGAAAAAACGATATCGTCCGCACTCTTGTTTTTTGGTATGCACTGTTAAAAATGTTTGTAAATTTAATATAGATTTACTATACATTTGTATGGTAAATCTAAAAACTCGGTCCAGGAAATAGTAATTAAGAGGCTGCATAGTAAATTTCATATACATGTATATTGGTCAACTCTTAGAAAAGTCAGGTAAATTCACTTTACACAAATTAAAATTAATGTTGGCAGTAATCGTTAATTCCAAATAATAAAGCATGATATTTTTTTCTAGTTAAACATAAATTATACTGGGTTTTAAGTGGAAAAGTTCAATTAAGCGAATAATTAAGACACCTAACCTAAAAGCAGCGGTTGTTTTGTTAAAATTCTGACATTTACAGTGAATTTTGAAGAAAATCCCACCTATACGTTGCACTTTGATTATAAATATGAATTTAGTCGATGAATTGTAGGTTATTACTTTATTTTTTAATATTTGACAAGATTTGTGTGCATCAAAGAACTTTCAACTATCACGCGCTCTGTTTTACTATACATGTATATTAATTTTACCAGATGATGGTATATTAAATTTACTACACGTATATGCATATTGCTTCCATTACATTTATAGTAAAATCGCTATAGAAATTTCTAACAGTGTGCCCTCGGTGGCCCTCAAGGCTCGCGGCCCACCGGGAAATCTCCCAAATTCCAGATGGCCAGTCCCGGCCTGCTTGTGCTTGAGGATGCAACTATTTTGTTTGCAAATTTTGGTTGAACCACTTTGTTAAAAAACAATTTTTTGTTGAAGATTTATATTTTTAGTTCAAAATTCATCTCTTTGGTTCAAAGTTTAACTATTTTATTGATAACTGAGCTGTTTCAATAAAAAAATTCATCTGCATGGTTAAAAGTTGAACGACATTGTTGAATTTCTTTTTTATGAAGGTTTACTGTTTTGTTGAATTTTGCTGAAAATTTATATTTTCTGCTTGAAAGTTCAATTTTTTTACAGAAAATTTGTCTTTTGGCTTGAAGGCTCAACAATTTAGGTGAACTCTTTTTTCTTTCACGACTAACAAATGTTTATTTGTTGAAAATTCGTCTTTCTGGTGATAAAATTCATTTTTTTGATGAAATTTCCTCTTTTTTTTTGTTGCTCAAATTTTCACTATCACACTTTTTGGTTGAGAATTCATGATTTTATTTTAAAACATCAATTATTTTGTTGAAAATTTAATTATTTTGTGAAAAAGTCATCTTCCGTGGTAGAAAAATTATTTTGGTTTGTTTAAAATTAATAAATAAATTTCAAAATCCTGATATCACCCGGTTCAGAAAAAAATTTACTCTCTTTGCGGAACCCACAGTTTTTTCACATATATGATCAATTATTGCGGAAGTCGATAAGCATCTGCAAACTTTATTTTGGAAAGAAATCTACTGACTTTGAATCATATAAACCATTTAAAAATCCACTATTAAACGAACTTTTAAATCTCATGTTTTAAACATTTTTGAAATAATAATTAATAATATCGAATTGAAAGCGTCTGAAATTAAAAGAACCCAAGTGCAAATTGCCGGAACTGAACACACAGCCCAGGCTTGGTCCAATTGCGGCAGCAGTTTAACCTGTAACACCTTCACATACAATAATTGATAAAAAAAATACACCAGAGACTCAATAGATGAACAATCTCGGGGGTTGCCTGAAAATAGCCTTGTTCATATAGCGCGTACAGCGAAACGTAAACAGTCAGGGCCGCTGAACCGTTTCCATAATATTGCGCAATCTACTTGACTGAGTAGTATGCATGCGTAGTAGCATGCGTCCCTTCAGAGGCGGATTCGCAACCGTCTCTTGCCCTGCCCCCTGAGAAACTGCTGGGACAGCAATTCTAGGAATTCATATAACGCGTGCGATCGCGCGTTCAAATAGTGAGTCTCTGGTGTAATAAAATATACTCAAAATTTAATAATATATATAATATTATTATTAGCCTTAATATTATAAACAAGAAATGTTAGGTTTTTATATACTAATAACAAAACCTAACTAAGCAAAAAAGATGAAATTTATACAGCAAAAAATGGATTTTTAAACCAAAAAGGCAAAAGTCCACGATTGTCCACGAGTCTAGCGGGTCGCGCCAAAGTCCACATAAACATTGTCTCTAGTGCATAAAATATTACTTTATAGTGATAACTAGATTTTCAAATATATTTTTAAAACAATTTATTATATTTTATAGCCATTTTCTCTTAGAATAAAGTTAGAAATTCACGGTTTTATCTGATTTTTTCAACTTTTTAGTTAGACCGAGGCAATAATCAACTGAATTTAACAGACACAATTGTTGGAACTATTTATTATTTATAATAATATTATTTTAGAATAATGCTAGAAAGTTGCAGTTTTTTTTCTCATATTTTCCACTTTTGGCCCACTTTCAAATTCTAGTGAGGTAATAATTAATTCAATTTAACAAACATAATTTTTTAAAGAATTCATTATTTTTAATAACATTGTCTTTGAAAAATGCTAGAAAGTTACGTTTTTTTTTTAATTTTTAACTTTTTGTCCGCTTTTTGCTTAGTGAGATAATTATTGATGCAAGTTGAACGAGTTGAATTAAACAAAACAAAACGAATTTTCAATAAAATAGTTGAATCCTCAAATAGATGAATTTTCAATAAAAAAAGATGAATCTTAAACCAAATACTTGAAGTTTCAGCTAAAAATGGAATCGTTACATTTTCAGTTAGACAATCATTTTCAACATATAAAAATTAATTTTCAACTAGTTCTATTTAAACAAAAAGACAAATGTAAAAAAAAAACGAATTTGAAAAAAAGTTAAATTTTCAAACAAAAAGGTGAATCTCACTTAAAAACAGAATTTTTCACAAAGTAGTCCTTCGTACCTATTGAGAGCTAAATGGTGGAATATAACATTTTTTAAATTTAGCACTTGGTAATTTGTAAATATAATATTCGAAATCTGCTAATTATAACAATTCCAACGATATGTTATTTGACTTAAAATGTTGAAAATTAATGAATAAGTGTTCAAATTATGTGAAATTTTATGGAAAAGTCTTCAGTATAATTATGTTAATCAAATCCACTGCAGTAGCTTTAATTTAGAGGTGCAATATCTCAACTTGGGCAATTCCGGAAGCTAAAATTTGGCTCAAACAATCGCATTTCTCAAAATGATCCTTAAATAATTTTTCACTCCCAGTCCGAAAGTATGAAGTGTCATTTTTAGCTTAATTTGGGAACTCATTAACAAGCATCATACATTTTTTTCACTGCTTAACCAATTTCTTTATGAAAGTTATTCAAAAATACTATTTTAACACTTAAAAAGCACAATATAAAGGATTTTTATGAAGTCAATCTCAAAAGTGTCTTTCTTCAAATCTAACTTTAGAAATTTTGAATAGGGAGCAAAATAGAAAATTGCATTTGCTTAAGTGTCAAAAAAATGTGTATACTGAATTCGGCAAATTTTGTAAATAATTATTCATCCTTTCAAAAATAATATGTTTGATATTACCCGCTCTAGACGTTTTACTACTGGCATTTTCGTTTTCTTTTTATTAACTTAAGCCTCGTACAAAACAAACTAATTCTCAAACCCCAAAAAAAAGGAATTTTCAAAAAAGAATTGAACTTTGAACCAAGAAAGATTTTTCAGTCTATGAAGAAAAAAATCTCTGCCAAAATGTTGAATTGAAGAATCAATCAAGAAATTTATAAACTTTCAAAATTATATAATTTTAATCAATTTTAAGCTACAAACCTTAATTTATACATTTTGAAAATTTTGTAAATTTTGTAAAATATTGTTCTGAATTAATTTAGAAAAAAAAAAAAATTTTCAGTTTTCCTAGGAATATTGATAACATTTTTTAATTTTTTGAAAACTTTCAAAATGCTTAGAAAGCTTCGAAATTTGGGTTCAGAATCTTCAAAGGTCTACGTTTTGTTTTAAATGTTTTGAAACCTTTTCAAGTTTCAGATTATTTTAGAATCTTCTTAAAACTTCTGAATAGATCTTAAACTTACTTAAATTTTCTCCAAATAAATAATCAACTAAACATTTTTTTCAGTTTTTAATGAAAAATACGTTCTTGTTTTTTGGTTGAAAATAATTTTTTTTTACCGAAAATTCAACTATTCCATGTTTGGTTGAAAGTTCATTTCTTTAATTGAAAATTCCTTAATTTTAAATATTTTTGTGAAAATTCATGTATTTTCTAAAAAATTAATCTTTCTGGGTAGAAAATTATTCTTTTCGGTTGAAAATTCAACTGTTTGGTTAACATTTTTTTGTTTGTTAAAAATACATTTTTGTACTTGAAGACTCATTATGTTAGTAACAAATTAATTTATTTGGTTGAAATTTTCACTGTAACATTGAAAATTTGTTTTTATTTAGTTAAAAATAGGTTTTTGAACTGCAAATTTAACTATTCCATTTTTGGTTGATAATTTATTTTTTTAATTTAATTAATTTGTATTTCAAATGTGGCCAAATTTTAGATTCCGGAATTGCCCAAGTGAAGGTATTTCAACAATAAATCTGAGTAAAATATAATGAAAAATTTGAAATAAAATGTCACATAAACTTAAACATATTTATTATTTAATTTTCAACTTTCTAAGTCAAATAACATATCGTTGGTATCGTGATAATTCCTGGATTTCAAATATTATATTTACATATTACTAAGTGCTAAATTAAAAAAATGTTATATTCCGCAATTTAGTTCTCATTAGTTACAAAGGACTCCTGCTGACCAGGATCGCAGGCAAGAGTTCGGCTGAGTGAGGGGAAGTCGTGTAGTGAGGGAACAGTTCAGAACAGGTACCCAGGGCGAAGTTGTCATATGCCCGGAGAACAAGCGTGGGCGTGCCAGCAGGCCTACTTCACTAGTTTTCCATCAGGATTGGTAGTTTCTTGCCTCAAAATTATTTTATTTTTTTTTCATTAACAATGTTTCATAGGATTTGGTATCAAATACTAATAAAAAATGATAATTAAAAACATACAATTTTCGTTTAAGTTGGATTATTTTTCAAATTAGCGAAAATGACATGTTTTTAGTTTCAGTAAATTTTTATGAAAATTACATTTTTGAAAAATATTAGGTATGACATATCTTCAGTTTCCACTGGAGATGCAGCTATAAATTAAAAAAAATTCTCCTTAGATTTTCTGTATTAAATAATAATAAAAAATAAAAAATGAAAGAATAGAATTTTTCTTTTATTTTTCTCAAATAACTGAAAATGACATTTTTTGAATTCAGTTAATTGTTATTAAAACAGAATTTTTAAAAATCTATTATGTATGACATCCTTAGTTTCCACTAGAAATGCCAATTATTATCATAAGTAATGTCATTAGAATTTAATCAATTTCTTCTTAGACTTTATTTTTGTTAAATAGAGTCATGAACCACTATATTCAAAAAAATTTAACAACTTAACCCTTTAACCGCCAAGCCAAATTTTTTTTTTTTTTTTAATTTTCATCATTTCTTGGTTCCTATTGAGTATACGATAACTCATAACCACCTCACGAGATGCAGGAATAGTCCACTTTTCTGATGCATGTATTTATTATGTATAATTCTAAGCTTGTTACCTGAAAATTAGGAAAATCGGATTTATTGATGACCGTCTGTAGACGGTCTTGAGTGATTAAGGGTTAAGGTCTAAGAAGAAATGATTTTTGCTTTTAGGAAATTATAAGTTACATTAAATATGTACTTAGAACATAGAATACCAAGCTTTGTGAACTCATTTTTCTTGGCAACGTGGCTCGACTTGTTCAATGTAGACAAAGGGTGATAATCGCCGACAATGGACAAAGTGAAAACTGTCGCGCATTTATATAACTCCACTTACCTCTTGAAAACACTTATAATGAATTGAACATTGTACATACCTCCCGGTTTCATTCTGGTACAGGCTTGTCTTTTCGCTGCTGATCCTGAGAGGCTGAGACGAAAATCAAATTCACAGATCTAAATAAGTCACCACTGAACCTCAGCAAAAATGGCGTGAAAGAAGATCGCACTCAAACCGAATGGCTTCTCCCCTGCCCAGAATGGGGAGTGGGGCGCGTCGCCCAGAGCAGGGGGATCCGACGTATCTGAATATACACGCGGGAACCGACGCGAATTTCAAATCTCTCTTTCTCCAGTGGCGTCAGCTCGTTTGCCCATCAAGATTTCAAAGCGTTGACTCTTCCAAGAGCAACATTTTATATATAGTATAGAGTATTATACTTTCTCGGAAAATTCGATTAAAAAACAAGTATGCTTAGTGA
The DNA here is from genome assembly GCA_932195095.1 of Andricus curvator. Taxonomy (NCBI): domain Eukaryota; kingdom Metazoa; phylum Arthropoda; class Insecta; order Hymenoptera; family Cynipidae; genus Andricus; species Andricus curvator. Next base: position 6,732 of record CAKNYM010033133.1, read on the forward strand.
GTAATCGAAAGCTCGAGCCCATTTCGACGGGTTTTGAGCGTAATTTTCGTTTAACAACATTTGTGTTTAAATAGCGAACGGAAATACGTCGTAGGAAGCTTGTGCATCACACGTGGATTATTATCATTATTTATTTTCGTACAATGGATTTTACGTGTGTATAAAGTGAAATTAATTACATTACAAGTGCAACTCTATTCAATATTATTGAATTTCCTCCTAACTTCAACACTTATTCTTGGTGTTTTTGGAAAAAGATTGCACTTTTTCTTATCACGAGATACATAAGGTTACCAGAGAGATGCATAATAACTGGTACCACAAAAGACGTAGTGGGAAATACAGAACTGACGGTAGACGTTTGTCTATGAGAAAATCTGCTCGATTAGAGTAAGTAAGCAAAATATTTGCCTTTATTAAATATTATTAGAAATTTTCTATAACGTTTCCCTCTAAGTTAAAAATAATAATGAAATTTATGACACGTTTGTAGGTTATGTTTCCGAGTCCTGATCATAATTTGTTAGTCTTTCATAGATTTTTTTTCAATTGAGTGTGATTTCCCGAATATTTTCTTGTTAAATATTAAAAATTTGTTTAGTAAAAGTGATGTAAGTATAAAAAATTCAGTTCAGCCTTTAATAATTGTAACGGAGAGACATCTTATACTTATAGGTTAGGTTAGAATTTGATGCTTTTAACAATTGTCAATTGAAGTATTTTTGTAAAAAGACGTATGTGTTTATTTGAGAATAAAGAAGTAATTGATCAATGATTATTATGTTTGCAGAATATAGAATCCCCAGTTTTATCATTAACTATAGTAGCAAATATTTATGTACAACTTTGTTCCAACGTAAGCCTAAATTTTATAGTTTTGACCCTTGTTCACGAAAATGAGATTCTCTCGTACAGTTAGAAAAAAGAAATTGAAATAAATAGGTTCACCGCATTTCGTTAATTTCATAAAATATTTTTATGAACTCAGAAAAATGTTTGTTTCGTTCATCGTGCTCGTTTTGTTTGAATTCAAACTGAAGCTTTCATTTTAATCCTTTTGTTGATTGTAGCAAATATTTTGTAGATTAAAAAACATATTTCGTTGATTGATTCCTATGTTTGGATTGTACCCACCATATTTTATTAACCAAAATATTTTTGTACAATAAAGATAAGAAAAATTACACTTTTTACAGTCAACAATATACTTTGATGTCCAAATAATAATCGCATTCTTTCCTTGAACTGACAAACATTTTGTGAGTGCAAGAAAACGTTTTTTTGAGTGTTAACTGCGATGGACAAAAGTGGGCCCTTTTATCGGGCAGTATCCATTTGATCGCCGTCTACCTGCTCGACTTACCTTCTCCACTCGACTACCCCTCACGTCGCTGAGTGAGCGTAAGTCATTGTGTCGAGCCTTGCCAGCATGTGGGGGGGGGGAGGCTTTGTCTTAATGAGAAATAAATTACAAAACATGAAATTGTTTTAATTTTTCAATTAGCAATTTAAAAATATTATATTGGAAATCTACGTTTCTTGGCGATTCCAACGTTATGTCACTCGCAATTAAAATATTAAAATTAGACTAAGTTGACGCAGATTTTAGTTTGTGTTTTGGCACTGTCTAGCATTACGGAAATTTCCGTTGTTGAATTTTATCAGAAACTTGTCTGCTAAAAATTCGTCTGTTGTTAATTCAACTGTTGAAATTTGTAGAAAATTTGCCTCTGGAAAAATTTAATGTGGAGTTTTCAACCAAAAATATTGATTTTCTACATAAAAGGAATTTTATAAAAAATAGTTCAATAAAGAATACATTTTCCAATCAAAAATGGAATAGTTGAATATCCAGTTAAAAAAATTAGTTTGAAAAAAAAAATTCTCAACAAAATACATAAATTTTTACCCCAAATACCTAGTAGAATGTTATATTTGAAAAAATAAATTTTTTCAGCTGCCAATTCTTTGAATGTATACAATTTTAAGTATTTCTTTAAAATTGTTCAATTTCACATTACAGGTTAAAATTAATTGTTTAACTGAGCATTGGTTTTAATGATTTTTTCAACGATAAAATGTTTTTATAATAAATCAATTTTTTTATTCATCTAGAATAAATAAAAAGTCTTTTAACTTTTTTGGCTTATTAAGTGTATTTTTTGCTTATTTTTTCTGTACAGAAAATTATACTTTGAAATTGATAAAAAAATTACATATATTTATATATATTTATTATCATTATTTATATATATATATATATATATATATAAATATATGAAGCCTTTAACCTTTTTGACTTTTCTGATGTTAGTTTCAGTGGATTCAGTAAAAATAATGAAACTGCTCAAATCTTGTAAAATGTTTCAATTTTAAGCATGAGTGGAGTCTTTAACCTTTTTAGTTAATTATACAATTATATATTATTATTATTTAATATTTTATTAAATATTAGTAATTATTAACCATTTAATTAAATATAAATATAATATCAAATTTAAAATAATAGGTAAAAATCTTTTTCAAATTAATAATATCAATTTATCGTATAGATATCAAAGAAAAGTTCCCCGAAAAATAATAATAATATAAATTATTATTAAAATTTTAATCAAATATGAAAATTTCAATGAAAAGTTTCCTTAATCAAAAATACAAATGAAGTCCATATTAAAATAATCATTCCATATTAGGATATAAAAATTAAAGCAAATCCCCCTCTTATATATTCTGTGTTAAATCCTGATACTAATTCAGATTCTCCTTCCGCAAAATCAAAAGGAGTACAATTTAATTCTGCAACGATTCTAATTAAGAATATTAATATCATAGGATATATATATGTATATATATATATATATATATATATATAATTTATGTGATATTGATAATTAATTAAATTTATTGAATTGAAACTTTCAATAAATGATAAATTTCTTACAATAATTAAAATTAATCTAACTTCATATAGGAAATAGTTTGAGGAACTGAACGAATAGCTCCGAATATACAATATATTGAATTTGAAGATTATTCTCTAATTATTATTATTATTATATAAACTCCTAATCTCAAAAAACATTATCATAATAAATTTAAATTTAAATGATATAGATTCAAATAATTAGGTATAATTATATATACTGTTTTTTTTAACTTGAGACATCGAAATATCTCAAAAAATACGCATCACATGGAAAAAAATATCCGTAATAAAAACTTTTAATTTTCGAGGGGGAAAAGCGACTTTAAAAAAATGTATTTCTTCCCTCCCTTCTCCCCACCCCACAGGAGGCAGAGGGGTGGGTTTTTTTTCGCGAATCGAAAAAAAATTGTCGAATAAAACTTACGTATTTCATAAGGGAGAATCTGAATCTGTGATAAAAAATTGGGGTTCCCATTTGAAATAACAAAGTTACCACCACTCCTGCCTCCTGAGGCATTTATCATAAAAACATTTTATAGTTGAAAAAATTATTAAAACGAATGCTCAGTTAAATAATTAATTTTAACATGTAATGTGAAATTAAACAATTTTAACGGAATACTTAAGATTGTATACTTTCAAAGAATTGGCAGCTGAAAATTGACCAATTTTACAACCTAATAATTGAACTAGTTTGTTAAAAATTAATTTTGTTGGTTCTGATGAAAAATAGTTTTTTTTTTAATTTAAAATTAATGTTTATAACTGAAAATAATTCTTTTTTGGTTGAAACTGATCTGGAATTCCCGTGTTATTCACTGTAAAAACGAGAGATTTTTTGTATGGTATCATTTTTTTGTGTCCCGTTTTTAAATATAAAAACTTCATGCTGTTATTTTCAATGTAAAACAAATGAATCTGGGTTCCCACCAGTGGTATCATTTTAGTACCACTCGAGACTGTTTTTTTCTGAGTCTTATTGTAATACCTGAATATATCCCTGAAATAATACTTTGTTTTTATAGCGAATTCATTTAAATAATACGTTCGTTCCGCAACACTGCTCCGACCCAGGTTGCTGCAATCACCCCAAGTGAAGAGCGTCACAAAAATATGATGTGAGGCTCCCCACTCGGGCCCATTATTATCCAAAGTCTTTTGTTTCAGGCGTCATTCACTCCACTGACACTCTTTTTATAAAATATTTGTCGCCACACTATTAAGTCCTGGTAGTAGACGGCGATCAAATGGAAATCGCCGCTTTTGTCAAAGTGTGTGACGAAAAGTCATATATCTTCTTACAATTCTACATTGTATCAGCAAAATCCAACTTGTGGCTTACACCCTATGCCTACCCCCTACCCTGCCTACATAATTCTACCGTAGATACTCAAAATCTACAGTTGACAAATCTATTAGGTAGTGCAAGTGCCCTGGGTACCTGTGAACGGTTCCCCCACTACACGGCTTCCCCCCATTCAGCCGAGCTGCTTTATTCGATCCTGGTCAGCGGGAGTCCTTTGTACCTAATGAGGACTAGAATGACTAGAAAGTTCATAAAAAAACAAAACTTTTATGTCCTAACAAATTTGCAATGCAACGACCCGTTTTCAAGTGAGAGCGTTCATCATCGCAGAAGATTTAAGACATCGTATTATAATAATTTATAACGTCCTCATCTCTTCAGTCACTTGACTTAGTCCGTGGTTATGATGGAAAACCGGGTTCACCCGAGAAGAAGATTGAAAAATATAATAATAATAAAATTAATAACAATTGTTATTAACAAAAGAAAGATCATTTCAAAGTAGTGACTGTTTCTTTAATTCAAATCATTTGTTAACTATGGCCTTATAAACAATTAATTACAAAATAATCTTTGGTCTGTCCCAGCTGCAATTTTACAGTTAAGATTTTCGATTTTTTTAGTTATTTATCTGGTAGCTTCCTTATAATCTTTCTTTCTGTTACCACTCTGAAAACATCGTTCTTTTGTTAATAACAATTGTTACCAACACAATCCTAGATTTACCGAATCTGACCTCTTTTTCCGCATACAAATCAATCCAGTTTAAAAGTGATTTATATAAATCCTGGAAACTGAAAAATTATATATTTTATTATATTATTACTAGCGGACCCGACAGACGTTGTCCTGTATCAACAACAATTTATAAATGAAAAATTAATTAAATAAACATTTTCCAGTGGACTGAATTGTGAATCTAAACCATTCTCAAATCCACTGGAACACACACACACACACAATTTCATCAAAATCGGTCCAGCCGTTTAGGAGGAGTTCAGTCACATACACACGGACAGAAGACTTATATATATAAAGATATATTATTATTTTGCAGTTAATTGTTTTTAAGGCCGTAATTAGATAGATAAACGTTTATTCTTTAGCCTGCTGGCCTTAAAAAATTGACTTGCTTACACATCCATTTTTTACAGAATTTTCTTAAAACTAACCCTTAAAACTAACATCCTTCCACACCTTATCTCTAACGCCGCTCGCTCTTATCGCATTGCCTTCCTCGGTTCGCCTCGCCTCGCTCGCATGTCCCTACTTTCTTGCTTTGTCTCGCATTACCAAACTCTGCCTCCGCGGCTATTACCTAATACTTATCTACGATTTACAATATTTACATTTACTTATATTTACTTCCTCCTCTATTTACAATCTTTCCTTCTCCATTCCTCTTCCTCCTTCCTTCTCTTCTTCTCCATCTTATCCAAAACTCCCTTCACCCATGCAACTGCCCTTTTGTCCCGCCTTTCATGCATCAATACCTCCATGCTTATGTCACTCCTTTCCACCTCTACGCACTCCTCCAACCAGTGCTCCACTCTTGCCTCCCCCTTCCCACATAGTTCACACATCCTCTTTTCCCTAGCGAGCCAGAACCTATTGAAACCCTCCATGCACCCACATATCATCCTCGCTATCAGCTCCTGACTTCCTTTCTCTCCTTTCTCACACAAATATTGCGCTCTCGCCCTTGGCATAATCCACACATAGTTCCCATTAAACCTTGTCTCTCGTATTCTCTCTTCTCCTGCTGTCTTCTCTCTCTCTACATGCTGTTTTTCTTAACCAACTCATATACCTTCCGTCCTTCCTCATGCATCCTTCTCACTTCATCCATCTGCAGTCCCTTCGTTCTAAAATACCTTTCTCTTTCAACCTCCATCTTCCCGCCCCTCTCCTGTTCTCCTTCTCCCACCAACACTCCCTAACCAGCTTACTTCCCCCCTCTTCCAAAAATTTCTCCTCATATTTACATGCTCGACTCCCCGCTAGAATCCCTACACTCGTTTTCCCCGTCTCCCTCCTGACAATATAATTAGGCGTGTTCCTTGCCAGCCCCAGTGTCCACTTTACATATCTCTCCTGTATCCTATTTACCTCTTCGCTTTCCTTCCACCCCCACACCTCTACTCCATACAATAGCACACTCATCACTAGGGAGTCAAACAATTTCATTCTCCTTCCAAAATCATCTGCGAATAACTTCTTTCCCAACCCCCACACCTGCCTCATCAC
>CAKNYM010033134.1:0-12240 GCA_932195095.1 Andricus curvator
TGTTAGTTTTAGTAAGAAAACTCTCCCCGTAGAGTTCTTTAATAATATATTTAAGACTTTCACGATGTACCATTATAATAAATTTAAATTAAAAATTCAAAGATTTTTCGACTTGATTGGCCAATCAAGTTCAACCAGCCCACACCAGGGGGCGCTCTGGCCAATCACAGGCATCCTAGAGAATACATACCTAAGAACAACATGACCTGAGACTTCAGTTTCAGGTCAGCCCTGAAGAAGTGAACTGCAATGTTCACGAAACGTCGGCAACATTCATAGTTTCGCACACGATTGAAACCCGAAAAATCTTTGAATTTTTAATTTAAATTTATTATAATGGATCATCGTGAAAGTCTTAAATATATTAAAAAAGTTAAATTTTGAACTAAAGAGGTGAAGCTCTAAAAAATCCATTTGTTACAATGAAGTTCAACTTTCAACCAAGTAGTTGAATTTTCGACGATATAGTTAAAGGTTCAACTAAAAGGATGAATTTTCAACCAAAAAGATAAATTTCCACCAAGAAAAATAATGTACTATTTACTGAACTGTTTAGTTTTTGACCCGTAAATATGATTTTTTTAACAATAAAGTTAATTTTCTACCCAACAGTTGAAGTTTCATCAAAATAGTTTGATTTTGAACCAAATTGTTGAATTTTGAAACTAAAGTTATAAATTTTAAACGAAAAAATTAGTTTTTAACCAAACATTTCAATTTTTTACCAAAAATATGAATTTTCAACAAAAAATTAATTTTCAACCAAATAGTTTAATTTTCTACCAATTTGTTGATTTTTCAAGTCAAAAAGGCGAATTTTCTACAGAACAGTATAATTTTCGACCCGAAAATATGAATCTTCAATTGAAAAATATGAATTTACAACACAGAAAAACTAATGTAATTTTTTAACCAAAAAAGATGAATTCTCAACTAAACATGTTGATATCTTAACCAAAAAATAATATTTTTATTTGAAACAAAAAAACAGTTGGAAACAACCAAAAAAGACGAATTTTTAACAAAGTAGTTGAATCATTAACCAAATAAGATTAATTTACAACTAACCAGTTGCATGTTTAACCAAAAAGGATACATTTTAAATCTTGAAGATTAATTTTCTTTTTTTCTGCATTATTTTTTATTTTCTATTGCTGTTTTTCTTTTTGCAAGCAAATTGTCGAATTTTCGCCTAGAAAATATCAATTTTCAATTAAAAATATCACAGTTACATTTTTAGCTGAAAAAATAATTTTCAAGCAAAGAAACTAATTTTCAACAAAGTAATTACTTTTTTAACTGAAGATGTGAATTTTCAACTTAAATTATGAATCTTAAAAAAAAAATTCATTTTCAAAAAAAGGGTTCAACATTCAACAGAAAAGATAAAAACAGATGACTTTTTGGCAAAATAGTTGCATTTTGAACAAAATAATTAAATTTTCAACCAAATAGTAGAATTTTTAACCAAATGAAATTAATTCCGAACCAAAATAAAATAGTGGACTGTTCAACCAAAAATAGTTGGATCTTTCCATTGGATCTATTAATTCAGTTCGCATTTAAGCAAAAAAAAAAAAAAGAGAAAGAAGGAAAAAGGGTAAATTTCTTGAAAACAGGGGCAAAAATTGGTCAAAGTCGGCGACATGTGCCTACAAAAAACTATAGTAGTCTATTAATTTTAATTTATTCATATTAATAGTATAATAGTATAATAAAAAAAAGAATAAATAAAAAAATAATAGTAATAGTAATAATTACACAGCCACACAAAAAAAAAACTTTGTTTCGGATTTGGAGGTCAGACCATGTTTATAATAGGTTTTTGGGGTCGCTGAATCCGAATCCGAGGTCCAAAAACCCCCAGCACGTCAGGGTTCTGACATAACCTCAAAAAACCTCATAAAAAATCTTTTTTCGGGTCTGGAGGACAGACCATGTTTCCTATATGTTTTTGGGGTCACTGAATCCGAATCCGAGGTCCGAAGAACCCCAGCACGTGAGGGTTCTGTCATAACCTCAAAAAACCTCATAAAAAATCTTTTCGTGGGTCTGGAGGTCAGACCATGTTTCCTATATGTTTTTGGGGTGGCTGAATCCGAATCCGTAGTCTAAAAAACTCCAGCACGTCAGGATTTTGATTTTCAAAGAAACTCGTGAAATTTATTCATCCGACGTGCTGGGGTTTTTTGGACCTCGGATTCGGATTCAGCGACCCCAAAAACATATAGGAAACATGGTCTGACCTCCAGACCCACTATAAGATTTTTTATGAGATTTTTTGAGGTTGTGTCAGAACCCTCACGTGCTGGGGTTCTTCGGACCTCGGATTCGGATTCAGTGACCCCAAAAACATATAGGAAACATGGTCTGTCCTCCAGACCCGAAAAAAGATTTTTTATGACATTTTTTGAGGTTATGTCAGAACCCTGACGTGCTGGGGGTTTGTGGACCTCGGATTCGGATTCAGCGACCCCAAAAACCTATTATAAACATGGCCTGACCTCCAGATCCGAAACAAAGTTTTTTTTTTGTGTGGCTGTGTTATTAAGACTCTATTATTATAGCCTATTAAGTCGCTCAAATCTCTCCCTCCTAGCCTCTTCATTTCACTTTCCGCTCTCCTTTTACCCTTATCTCGTCTCCTCTTGTCTCGGGTCTCGGGTCTCGGGTCTCGTCGCGCCTCACTTAGTCACCCCTCGAGACAGGTCTCGTTTTCTCTCGAATCTCGCCTCGCCTCGCCCTGTATTGTCTCGAGTTTCGTCTCGTCACTAGTCAGGTCTCGAGTGATTTTCGAACGTACTGAGTAATTATTGAACTTTACCGTTCGAGGGCCATCTTCTACAAAAGTCGCAAACTTTGTTCAAAGGACCCCGCACACTTCATATTAAAATCCGGTCCCCGTCAAATTGGCAGAAATTACAATATAATATAGTTTAAAGCCTTCTGATCAAAAAATCACCATGGCACCAGTCTAAAAAATCAAAAGTTTCCGCGATAGGTGGAATTGAACGTGAAGAATAGTACAAAAAGCGAATCTAATGTCCCGCTCGAAACTTAAAGATTAGGTGCAGATTTTTCAGTAAAATGTGATCAGTATAATCAATGGCGCGTTCTTGGCAATAATAGGCGAAATAATGGCGCTGCCCTGGCAACGTAAGAAACTCAATGAAGCAGTCCAGTTCAGCATTCTATGCAAAATAAAGCAAAAATCAGTTAATAAAGGCAAGAAACTCGGGCAGTCCTGCATATTTAAACACGTGAGTACACATGAAACCGTGTGTTTTGGTTCCAGTTTTATAAGTATAGTAACATTCTAAGATATGCTCATCAGGTTCTGCCGCTTGTTGGTTGGACTGATGTATAGTCTTGTCTTAACTAGCTGGGCTACTAGCATGTCTTACCTCTGTTGGTTGGACTGATATCCGGCCTTGTCTTAACTGTCTGAACTACTAACATGCCTCGTCTTTGTTGTTTGGGCTGATCTGCAGTCTTGTCTTAATTGGCTGAACTACGAAAGCGTCTAGCCTTTTTCGGTTGGACTGATCTAATCTTGTCTTAATTAGCTGGACTACTAAATATCTTTGGTAGTCCAGAATGTCTTTTGCCTAGATTATTTTGAAAAATCTTCACATTGCCAGGGCAGTCCCATTACATAGCCTTTAGTGGATGGACTGGCTTTTCCTTTGATAATTGGACTGATCTACGGTCTTGTATTCATTGACTGAATTGTTTTTCACCTTCAATATTTCGAACGGTATTTAAATTGCCAGGACAACCCTATGATTTCGCCTATTATTGCCAGGACAGCGCCATTTTGTTGCGTTATTGTCTGGACTGGTCTTTTCAGTGCTTGCAGTGCTGTCAGTTATTATGCTGATCACATTTTATTGAAAAATCTGCACCTAATCTTCAAGTTTTGAGCGGCACAATATAGATTCGCTTGTGGTTATATTCTTCACGTTCAACCCCATCTATCTCCGAAAATTTTGCTTTTGGGACTGTTATACATTGAGATTTTTTGATCAGGAGGTCTTGAACTATATTATATTGAAATTTCAGCCAATTTGACTGAAGCTGGATTTTAATGTAAAGTGTGTAGGGTCCTTCATCATCAGGAAACGTACTAGGATAAGGACAACAGTACCGACCAGTGGGAAGGGTACAACTGTGCACAAAGCAACTGTGCACGAGCCCATCTGCGCACGTCGGTGGACGCTGGTACAACTGTGCACGTTCTTGGCTATATGGCAAAACTGTGCACAGGCCATCTGTGCACGTCTACATTTTGACGTGCACAGTTGGGAGTCTCCCATCTGTGCACGTGAACCGTTGCTAGGGTACCATCTGTGCACGTCTCAAATAATACCATCAGATTTTAAAATTGCAAGTCCACGTGCACAGATAAGGTACTCCCAACTGTGCACGTGCACAGATGTAAGACTCCCAACTGTGCACGTCTCAATTTTCGAGGGGTACAACTGTGCACGAGTGCACGTCGAGGGCCGGTGGTACAATTGTGCACGTTCTTGGCCACTAGCATAACTGTGCACTTCAAGGGCCGACGTGCACAGTTGGGAGTGTTCCATCTGTGCACGTCGAAATGTAGACGTGCACGGATGGGCCGGTGCACAGTTGTGCCTGTGTCCAACAACGTGCACAGTTGTACCAGTGGCCACCGACGTGCACAGATGGCCTTGTGCACAGTTGCTCCGTACACAGTTGTCTGTCACCTCCGACCAGTTAACAGGCAATGATTTTTCAATAGTTAATAAGATGTGGAATTGATTCATTTATTTTTTCATTTCGAGTCCTACATTATATCATATTTCTATAGGTATTAATTATATTAATGAAACAATGATTGGATAATTTTATTATTTCTAACGCACTGTATTTCGTCGGCTTTGCCCCCCACCGGAGGCTAAAGGCGACCGCAGCTTTCTATGAAAATCAAAACATCTAAAGATGGAAAAATATGATGGTTCGGTTCTGTGGTATTTTATGTACTGGAAAAAATTAACTTCAAACATCCAGCAAGAAGAATAAGTTATTTGAATAAAAATAGTGATAGCTATGATATAACCTCTTATTCGGTGACATTATACTAGAAATGCACGCAAATAAAAACACAAAAACGCAAAAAAAATAAAACACGCAAATATTTCTACCGTACCAATACAAAAAACCTGCTCTACCGATCGGTAGAGTACATTTTTTTTCTACGGACCGTGTTTTTTTAGTAAGCACTTGCAAACTATTATCTTGGTCGCGCTTGTCCCTCTGGTGAGGACTCAATTATTTACGATATTCAGTATAATTTGGACTTGAATTACGTTTTATTATTATAATTACATGATGTGATATTGTTTTATCTGTCAAAATATCAAATTTTCATACTGCAAGTATTGCCATTAATGTTGAAAACTTTATATTTCTGCCAGCGAATATTAGCACTATTAACTTTATATGTTTGAAAATCAAAAGTAATTTTGTATGTTTGTTTAAATATTAAATTTCTCATAGCTGTGAAGTTGCAAGTCCCCTTCAATATCAACCTCTTTGATAGTTCTGTAGTGTTACCGGTGCAATATAACCTCCCAAAAATGCATTCAAAAAGTTAAATATTAACAAAGGAACGACTTTCTTTGAAACTAAGAAATTTTGGTTTCATCAAAAGATATGCCAGTTACGGAAAAAAGGCTAAAAGACAAATTGTATGCGTAAAACCCCTTTCGAAGACTTCTACAAAAAGTTCCTTTTGAATTTTTCGATACTTTGCATCAAAAAATTGTATGAATAAACCGTTATTTTTTGTTAACCTTGTGTATTCTCTTCCAGCATGTTTTGCCAGATTTTAATTTTCTCTCCCGGTATATTTTACCGGATTTCAATTTTCTCTTCCGGAGAGAGGGCAAAAAGGGATTATCACATTCCTCTCCGTGTCAAATCCCAAACCTTTTTCCAGGAGAAAAAGTACCGAAGCACCGAAGAAGCCGAAAAAATACTATTGTTAACGAAATAAGATTAGTTACTCAATAGGCGCGTCATTTAATTTTCTAATCCTGCATATGTTTCCGGAGGTGAATTTTTAAACTTTTAAGAACTACTCTTGAATTATTTGAAATTCTTCATAAATTCTTTGGAGTTCCAAAGAATTTAAGCGTAAGTTCGCTCACACTCGTCGCCTTTTCCAAGTGACCGTACGTTCACGATAAAATATGCTTAAAGAGAAAATTAGAATCCGGCATATTTTACCGGAAGGCAGTAGTCCACCTTTTCTTAATCCTTTTTTTTTGAAATAGTTTAGATAATTAATTTTTTCTTTGCGATTTCAAAATATTTTATTAAATAATATGTACATTTTTAGAAAACTTAAATACAGAGCAAAATTTATTTATTCAAATAACGAGCAAGTAGCCCAATTACAAAGGTAAACAACAAAGAGTATTTAATTAATTATTTCCAATAGAAAACAAACTTTTGTAGAAAAAAAATGTCGGTAGGAGATAAGGATTATATTTTTTCTCGAATTTGATGGTTTAGTTTTAAAAACCATCAGACAAAAAAAAGTATTGTACCCGTATACAAGGAATCAACCATTTTTCCTAGTTAGGACAGGCGCCAACTTTGGAACCCTAGTTAGAACGAAAAGGTTCATCTTAGTATATAAAAAGAGAATACGTCGCTTCAATTAACATGTTTATCTATTTCGACAGAGAAAAATAGTTTTAATAATTAGGAATAGCATTGTTAAAGCAATATTCTCAGTTCCAAACTATAATAATCCTAAAGTGCATCATGTACATTTCATATTATCATGTATAAATGTAATTGTTCCAGATATCGAAAATTAGCACCACGGTTTCTAAAAACATTTCTTTTTCTCAAACCCGATTCGCACTCCAAGAAAATAGTCTTACATCCAACTTTCTTTTACGCATCAAAGGACTTCAACAACAAAAGAGGTTATGTGCAGAGAATTGGAACAGTCGTTTTTATATAAAACTTTTAACACCAAATTGACTTAAAAGTATTTATGAAGAGGCCTATTGTACGTATGATCATGAAAACTCTCAATTTTTATTGGAAATATTAGCAAATGATGCAAACAATCGAGAGTCGGACACAAATACTCCACACAGAAGCTATAGGAGATTCAAATTAGAAATATAGCAGAGTAGGCCGATCGTGGCTCCTCTTTACGACTGCGAATATATACGCCATTCATTATTATTAACCAGAGTTGCCATCTAAGTGGGCATACAAGTCCCAAAGTTGTCCTATAGACGTATTTTTGGCGGACGTCCTGAGGACATCCTGATGACCTTTCAAAGACATAGAAATATCCAAAGGATGTCTTAAAGACATCCAGTCACAGGATATAAAAGTTCATTCTAAAGACGTCTTTAGGAGATCCTGGTGCCCACTATGATGTTTAATGAAACTAGGTTTCGTTTACTATGTGTTCTAGATTGGTATAGTTGAATCAATTGTATGCCTATCCTTTTGTTAGTAAGGAAACTTTCGCATTAAAACTAGATTTAGTTAAACTAAATGTGAATATCGGTTTTGAAGACAATTTTTTGAAGGCAGGAACTTCAGAAATGTACTGGGTGGATAGATCATTATGGAAATTAATTTTTCAATTAATCAATACAAAATTTGTGATTTTACTTTTGTTTTGAAGTATGTGTCCTTATGATAGATGTATGATTTGAAAAGGCAGATTATGTGATTTGTTGAGTAAAAACTAAAAACGAGTTGAATGCGGAGGCTCTGCTCGAAGTGTCCGAATAGATTAAGTAGCCTGTGACAGAGGCCCATTAGCAGTCCTCGCACTTTTGTCCGAACCACCCATTACAGGGCGCCGACACGAACACGTACGTGCATTTACCAACGTGTGTTTTATGCTTGAACCGCGTTATGACTTGACAATGCATTTCTCCATTTTCCTCATGCCGTGATGCTTTTAGCGCTCACATACGACCGAGTAACGAACAAACAAAAGGACAAGGCTGCTCATTGCTCAGTGCTCAACGATCACGAAAAAGGAGAAACCTTTTTCCGCGAACTTATTAGAAAACTAGCGTTTGACTTTTTTTTTAATTTAAAACTTTTCTTTAATATATTACTCATCACAAAAAATGACCTATGTTCTCGCCTAATGCGACACGGTGTGCCTCGACTGACTTCAAACCAAAAGGGCTTGCATATGCCGGTATTTTTCTGAATATACTTCTGGGATGCCCCACGATCATTTTGAGCCCAAAAAGACAAAAATCGTTCAGGCCCTTTTTGAGAAAACTCTTTTTTTGATTTTTTTGAAGAAGTTAATCAATATATTTTAATGAAAATAAGTTAAACGTGGAATTTCATTAGCTCAGACCATTCAGTTTGGCATCCAAAAAAGGGCTACAGGTGCTAAACATCTTACGAGAAATATAACCCTTCAATATTTTTGAAAAATTGTGAAAAAAGTGAGAAAAAATCAGTTTATTGAAAGTTGCCTTATTCGAGATCATCCTATGTCCCAAAGACTTCAAAGAAGAATTAAAGTGCTTGAAGTTTTTTGCAAAATGAGAAAAAAATCGAATGTTCTATCTCTGAAAGTTTAGGAGTTATGATCCTAAGAAGTCGATTTTAGTCGAATAATTTGAATGAAAAAATATATATATATAGTTTTGGGGAAATAACTTATTCCCTATGCACATCTGGTAAAAATTGTCGAATATTTAATTAAAGAAGACTTCATTTTGAGTAGATCTAAAAAAACAATGCTCTAGCTCTAATAGAACCAAAATTGTGGCCTTTTGGATATGACCCTTTGTCCAAAGTCTTTGGGACATAGGATGAACTGGAATAAGGCAATTTTCAAAAAACTGATTTTTTCCTACTTTTTTCACCATTTTCCAAAAATATTGAAGGGTTTCAGTTCTCATAAGATGTGCAGCACCTGTAGCCCTTTTTTTGGATGCCAAACTGAATGGTTTGAGCCAATGAAATTCCACGTTCACCTTATTTTCATTAAAATATGTTGATTAACCTCTGCAAAAAAATCAAAAAAAGAGTTTTTTAAAAAAGGGCTCAAGCGGTTTTTGTCTTTTTGGGCTCAAAATGATCGTGGGGTATCCCAGAAGTATATTCAGAAAAAAACCGGCATATGCAAGCCCTTTTGGTTTGAAGTCAGTCGAGGCACACCGTGGCGACATATTATTTCTGAAGTAATTATCTTTGCTAAACACGAATCTGAGGTATTCTCAAAAAACTGAAAAAAGTGCAAAAAAATTACTCATATTTCAATGCACTGCAATTCAGGATATATTTTGACTATTTTGACATAAACTATAGGCCAATTTATTTGTTTGTTTTTTTCATAAAAGATCATTATCTGGAAAAAATTCAAATTCAGATTATCCGTTTCTAAAATATCTTGAAAAATGTGCACCGTTATGTTTCAATTTCTGAAAACTTGTACTTAAAGCTGTGCTTGGCATCAGATGTTTAATTGTGGAACATAAGACGATCTCTGATATTTCTTTCAATGGAACAAATGGTTTAGCTGTTCCAGCTAGAAGTTTAGCTGGATTTCGTGTTCTAAGAAAATATAGCTGTGTTACCTAAATATCTAGCTTTTTGAGCTAATTTTGCCATCTAGCAATTATCTAGCTAATTTATCTAGATAATTTCTAGATGGCAAAGTTTAGCGAAAACAGCTAAGTTAGGTAACACAGTTAGAAAAGGTAGCAAAGCTTTATTTTCTTAGAAGACGAAATCCAGCGAAACTTCTAGCTGGGACAGCTAAACCATTATTTCAGTATTCGTTTCTGAATATCATACAGTTGTGGAATATACGACGATGAATCACATTGTCACTTGTTTATGAATTTCATACAGTTCTAAAACATAAGGCGATCAATCAAATTGTTATTTGTTTCTAAATTTCATGCAGTTCTAAAACATAAGATGATCCCTAAAATGACAATCGTTTCTGACTTTCATGCAGTTGTGAAACATAAGACAATCAATCACATTCTTACTTTTCTCTGAATTTCATATACAGTTCTAAAACATAAGACGATCGATTTAGGAACAAATAACAATGTGAGTGATCATCTTATGTTTTAAAACTGTATAAAGTTCAGAAACAAACGTCAATGTGATTGGTCACCTTATGTTTTAGAACTGTATGAAATTCACAAAAAAATAAAAATGTAATTGATTGTCTTATGTTTCACAACTATATGAAATTTAGAAACGAATGAAATGTGAGTAATCGTTTTATGTTTCACAATTGAATATCTGATGCCAAGAACAGTATTAAATACAAGTTTTCGGGAATTGAAAAGAAGGGTGCACATTTTTCAAGATAGATATTTGAGTAAATGGTTTGCACTTATTTTCAGTTTTTTAAGAATATCTCATAAACCGTTATGGATATTGCTAAAGTCAGACGACATTCCCAAACAGCGTTAAAAAACGCATCGACATAACCTACGATCAAGGCGAAAAAATATATTTCGCCCTATGAAAAAAATGGTTAAACTTTTTTTTATTGGATACTTTGATTGCAAATATCTGTTAAACTAGACCCGATAATAACAAACAGAAGCCAGATCTTTGAAACGAACTTTTAATACACTGAAATAATGATTTGGTGGGGAATCTAGCATTTTGCGGTTGCCAAACAGACTTGCAAAGTAGCATTTCTTACGCGCGTATAACAAAACAGAATATTTGAACTCTACAAACAATTTTTTTCTTGTTTTTTTAGCGATTTAGAAATTGCATAGGATTCATAAGTTAGTTAGAAATGTTATTTGTGATACGACAATAAACAAATCAACAAATCAGAAATATTTAAATGATCTTCCAGGGGATCTTTTAAAACCCAGTGTTCATTGTTAGCTAGAGACTTTAACAGGAGTCTTGAGAAATGTAAAACAGTAATATATAATGTTTAAAAACTATATATATTTATAAAAAAGATTAACAACAAAGTTGTTTGAAATCAAGTCTGTTGACTGAGATTTTTTTTTAATTACTAAAACTAATATCATGAACAAAGCTTAAAGCGAATTACTTTAAAATTATAGCTTGCAGAGAAGCGTGTCGAGGAGCGTGTAGAGATAAACTCTTATCGAGATATAAAGAATTCCTAATAGGAGATAGTGGGTTAATCATTGGAACAAAGGAAAGAGTAAAGTTACAACTCTTCAAACTATTTTATTTAATTCTTCTCGAATTTTACAATTATTCCTTTAAAGTTAGAACACTTTTCTCTAAATATGAAAATTTTCTTTTCATTCAGGATTTTGAATCCAAAAACCAACTATCTGAATTGAAATCAGTGAGAAATAAATCACTGAATTAAATTAGTAATTCGAGGAAATCAAATCCAGCTGGGAAGCGGGAGCTTGGTCTATTTTGTAAAGAACTGCCCCAGGTGTAAAATATCCTTCATATTCTACAATTTCAGGGGTGGTGTCCTGAACATAATGTCCACTATCGCCATGTTGAGAATAGAAATGAATATGATTTCCGATAAGATCAAGTTCCTGGAAAAAAAATGTAAATCAAAATGTATGTAAGTCACTAACACTTGTTGATACATTTTTCTAAATTAATTTTAAAATAAATGCGAACAAAGTTTTTTCTATTTTACCGTTTTTGCAGAAACAAGAGTACCGACTCCAGTCTCCTTAGCGGAACCTTCGGCAAGGTATGAATACTTCTTCATAATTGTTAACTTGCTACCAGGAGGTACAGGCGCCGCTTGAACGTTTGAGAAGAGTGCGTTCGCCTTTCCTTTTTGCAATACAAAGACAGCACCAAGACCTGATAAGGGATTGAATGATTTGAATTTAATATAAGTTACCCGCATTTTGCGTAATTTTTAAAATTAATATTAATCACTGAATATTAAATTAGAACTCACCAACAAGTTTCGTATTTCCATACTTTTTTTCAATACTTTTTCTGATAGTAGCAATAAAACTAAATTCTCCTATTCGTTTCTTGGCAACAACTTTGATGACCTTTCCGGGTTTTCCTTCGCTCAGAAAAAGATTGCCCTGAACTGCAAATCGTGTTTCATTTAAAGGCAGCGGCTGACATACAATTTTTCCTGGAATTTTGTCGAGTGTGATAATATAGGATCTTCCCGCTGATGTAGGTTTCTTCAAAATTATGTTTACTGCAACCTGTTAATGAAAATATTCTATCAATAACTTTTTTGTT
>CAKNYM010033135.1:0-12252 GCA_932195095.1 Andricus curvator
TGAGTTTTTCTTGCATGATACGGAGAGGATACGATGTGGATACTATAAGGATACGCTATATCGTATCCGCTCCGTTCGTTCGGTCCGCCAGGGAATCCATACAATTTTTTTAAGATAATATGCTAAACGTAAAAGTAAATCATAACTGTACGAATAGTAATATTTCTCAAGTGTAGAATCTATTTTCTCACACATGTTCCATTCTTTTGTCGATTCACGACCTTTCAGTGTCACGAAATTAAATAAAATATCCTAAATTTCAGGGTTGTGTCACTCTAACCTCAAATTTCGGACAGTTTCTTGTATTGCGTGAAACTGAAAGGATTTCAACATATAAAAGGATGAAGAAACAGAAATGTGCACATGCATTCTACAATTGAAAAGATTACCATTCAAACACATTCAGACCTTATAACTTACCTTTACCTTCTTGACGGCGGACATTTGCACTTATCCTAGCACGACGTCGTGGTACGCCATGTTGTAATACTAAATATGCCGCGAAATATTTCAGTCGTTTTTTGATTCTGCCACATTGATTTTAAGTTGGCAAATTGTACTATTTCAAGGAAATTTTATATTTATTACAATATTTGATGATTTCATATTACTTTATGCAAAAATGTGACATACATGGAAATAATATTTTATTTTTGTTTATACTTTTGTGTTTGGTTTTATGTTATTTTTACTATGAAAAAAGTCATGTTTTAACATTTGAGCAATTCTTAACAACAATTTAAGAAAAGAAGTTTTCATTCGAACGGAAAAGTTTGTTTTTCTTTCAAGCGATAACCTCGATACAGACAATGTACAAGTTTTAAATCTTTCTGAGCAAACAGTTTATCCTACGAAAAAAGTGGAAGAAATAAAAAGTTTTATTTTTGGTCAGAAATGCTAAAAAATTTTTTTGTTTTTGTTAATATAGGGTGTTTTTTTTAACTTGTGACATAGAAATATCTCAAATCCTACGAAATCCTATGAAAAAAATATCCGTAATAAAAACTTTTTATTTTCGAGGAGGAAAAGCGACTTTGACAAAATGTACCCCACTCCACCAGGGTTCCCATTTAAAATTACAAAGTTACCCCCACTCCTGCCTCCTGGGGGGGGGGGTCAATTTGTTCAAAGTCGCTTTTCCCCCCTCGAAAATAAAAAGTTTTTATTACGGATATTTTTTTCATAGGATGCGTATTTTTTGAGATATTTCGATGTCTCAAGTTAAAAAAAACACCCTGATGAAATTATCAAAAAAATTGTTTAAACAAAAATTGACCAGGATTTTGAAAAAGAATAATAACCAAGATATTTGTAATCAGGGGAATATGTTTGATCTATTAAACTTTTTCTTATATACGAATTGATATATTGTCAAATTTTATTTATGGAAGTCATTAAAAGCCTTATTGAAGAAATTTTTTGTTCTTCTATTTTGTCTGGTGCCGCGGTTTTAAATTTTTCATCTCGTATCTATTATATATTTTTTCCTGTTGTATGCGGAATGTTCAAAAATGTTGGCAATCCTTAAAAAAATTTTAGGGCCACAATTATGCTTTTATATCTTTTATTAAATTTAAGATCGAAAAGAAAACTATTTTATCATGATTAATTTTATGCAAAATAAGCATGAAAAAGATTCATAATCAAAAAACAGACTTCCAAACTACCTCACTTTTCGGCTCAACAGAGACAAAAATAACCAATGAAAAAAAGGGAAAGAGTCAACCAAAACCAACCCCTCACTTTTTTCTTCCTCCGTCCTTTTTATACTACAAGGTCTGCTCTGTTCCTAAGAAATCGTACTTTTTATGACTTTTACCGGCGCTAAATTTTTTTTTCAATCGGACACCCAATGAGAGTTTTTTCTTTTATATCAGCTACAAGTTTCATACATAAAATATTTCTCCACAACTAATATGTATCTTTACAAAAATCAAAAACTACAAAAATCTTAATTTTTACGCAAATTGGATGCTCGCAACCTCTAAAGAATTGTTTTTTAGATATGAAAAAATGAGGAGAGTATTTTCTCAATCAGAGAAACAAACTGTCGCGATACGGCCGTCGAAAAATATAAACAAGTTTTTTGTGAACCACCCTAATATGTATATCCGATGGGAGTGTCACGGCCTGTGACCGTTATATATATATATATATATATATATATATATATATATATATATAATATTTACTTATTTATAATAATAATCAATTATCAATATCAATTATAATAAATATTCAGAACTTATAATTTATCATTACCATAAGAGTAGTCTTTGAATATATTCCCTGAACAAAACTTATAGACTACTGAAGTATCACGGCCAGTGATCGTTATATCAGAAATGAGGTGGGAGATTGCCGATCTAATGGAATAAGAGAATATCAGAAAATGTGCAAAAGATGCGCTGATAACTGCGCCCTCTTGGCGGATGCACCTAAGAGTTACTTTGAAGGCGCACGTTTCGCGTCGGTAAATGATGAAACTTAGCAATTTCTGAAATGATTTACCTTTGAAGTTTCTGCTTGAGGAGTTACCATTAGCACTAACTGAAAAGTGCACAATTATTTACAACCAGAGTCCATTATTTTTATTTATAATTTTTACCGTTGTCTTTTATTAAAAGTGCAGAATTAAGAGCCAAATTTTATTAATTAACCACCAAATTTTATTTATTTATTATGATGATAGACAATTTTTGAAAATAAAAAAGTTACATACCCAGCAAGTAAACGTATTAAATTGTTTATAAATATACACAAAAAATGAGTCAATGCTTATACAATAAAGAAAAATTTATTTTGCTCAAATAATTTAATTAATAATCAGGGAAAGGAAAAATAGTTTATTTTTTATTTATATTTTTTTAATTTGTTAAAAAATATACTAATATTAATGATTTCATAAACAAAGCAAGATATGAAAAGAAGAGGACATGTTTGTAAATCTCCTAATAAAAAACAATTTGTATTTCTTGACTTTTTAAAGCCTAACTTTTTGAAGCGGCCCGGTAAGAAGGCTTGAATAGAATAAGATAAACAATTTCTAAATCTAACGTAAAGGCAGAGATAATTCTATTATTTTTAATACCTGATTTTCCCTTTAGGCTTCAGTGTACAAAAATAGAATAGGTTATCTCAAAAATGTAATTTCCGGCTATTCATATATAGCGTTAATGACATCTCTCTCGTATTCCGTAAAGCAGGATAGATTTGAAGTGTATTTAATTCACCCTAATTCCTTCAAGAAATGTGTGCATAAAATCGTTTGAATTATCCATTTTGGAAAATAAGTTAGGGAGGGTCTACTTAAATGAATTCAAGTTTGCACTTCGGAGAGATCAAGTGATTTGAATTCAAGAAATTTACATTGGATTTATATGTAATGTATTATCCTCAATTTCAATATAATGAACTGAATTGAGTGTAGTACATTTTGTGATACCTAAATTCCAAATATAATTTATGTGTTTAAAAAAAATTAGTTATCTTAAATAAATTGAAAATTTGAATTTAATGTAGATGAAATAAATTTTAATATGACTGTAATAATTGTACATGCATAGTAATAGTAAATAATTTACTAATTGTGAATAAATTGTATGTAAATTCGATTGATTCAAGTCAGTATTAGAGATAGCCAGAAAATTATATTTTTCAAAGTGTATTGGCAGGAATAGCAGTTGCTTCTTTCTAATACTGTTTCTGATATAAGAGAACGAAGGGAAAATCAGGTATTCACAGGAAAATAGCATTTCTCAATCCTATTCTATTCAAGCCTTCTTACCGGGGGGCTTTCTTTCCAAAATGAATCCTATTTTTGCGCATGTCCAAATGTGTTCGGTTTTTATTCTTGCAGCTACATTTTTTTTTTAGTTTCACTCAAAAAAGTCAGTCGCTCAAAAAAGCCTGTTTAAGTTATAACTAAATATTAGGAAATAATGCTGTTATTAACAATTTGCTGCCGCAGTATACAATTTGTAAACTTTTTCACACTTTTAAAGAGATAAGAAAAATGAAATCATTGACAAAAACTTACAATATGGTAATTTACGAAATTTGTAAACTGTCGATACCCGTAAAAAAATAGTTACCGGTACCGATAATCAGATTTTTGGGAAAGTTTCAAATGATTCCGATTTTAGAATGATTTATTTAGAACAGAATTTAAAAGATTTTAAGACAATCAAAACATTTTGTAGGAAAACTGAATTATTTCAAAAGATATTTCCAAGGTTTGAAAGTTTTAGAAAGATGTTAAAATAATTTAAAATTTCAAAAATTTTCAACACTCTAAACCAAACATACATTTTTTAGTAGTTTGAAAAAAATTAGAAGCTTTTTAAGAATTTTCCAAATTTTAACAAACATTGGAATTTTGAAGAGATTACATATTTTAAAACTTAAATAGTGTTCCGAAAATTGATAAAATATTCTAAAATTCCTGCAAAACTTCGTAATGTCTTAAATATCTTTTAAACTGACTCTAATTTTTCCTATTATTTTGTAAATCCTGTAAAATAAAAAAAAAATTACTACAAAATTTTCCAGATTTTTTTTTTCGATGTATGTGAAATCTTCAAAAATCTTTTAGAATTTTCTCCAGAATCTTAGGCAAATTATATTTATATAACTTTAAAAACAAACTTATAAAACGTGATTTCTTGTTATCAAATCTCGAAATATACTTTTTCGAATGTAAATGTTCAAAAACTTTTAACAAATATACAGTTATTCGAACTTTTTATTTTGTATAAAAAATGATTTTAATTGGAAAAAAATAATAAGCTTTCAAGAATGCTTCTTTTAAAGAGTTGTTATTCTATTTTTATTCCATTTGTTTGGTGAGTTACATTTCTCGGAAACTCTCCGTCGGTGTGACGGGAGTCGCAAATTAAGGGATAGAAGGGATTTTGGAACGTCGAGAGATAGGAGAAGTCAATGATGATAAACCGTTAACATTATATAGTGGTTTATTTAACCAACTTACAAGTTTGGGTGGGACCTGCTGGCCCACGATCGCTGTTAAAGCTCGACGGCGTGATGCAGCCCGAGAGCAGGTTGAGGAGTTGATAGGCAGCTTTTCAGTTGATCCTGGAAGGCTTCCAATTGTCCAGGAGGCGCGGACGTGCGGTTGGATGAATTCGAGGGACTGGGCACTCTCGTAGGGTAATCTGCTTAACGAGACAGGGAGCACAAGACTAACTCTTGAGGACGAGGATTTGGGTATTAGAACCAGGAAGTGATACTCTCCCCACTTCTGGTCCTAGGCCCACAGGGTCGTACGTTTGTGGGGTGCTTGTAACTTTGTTACAACTTCCCCCCCTCTGATTGGAACGAGGTTTATTTTTTTAAAAGTTCCTCGTACCTATCCAGTTCCTCGCCGAATGACAGTGAGAATTCTTCCTCTGTGATGTCGAGTTGCACACATGAATCGTCTTCTTCTTCCTGTGTCCGTTTATTTTCTTCCACCGTTATTTTTAAAATTTCCTTAAATCTTTTATTTATCTCCACCCAACCGCCTTTGACGTACTTAGTTTTTGTCGAATCCGGGATTTTGTGGTAATTTTTTGTTCTATTCGACATTTTATCACAGTAGGTGTCGTGAAAAATATAAAGTTCCACCGGAACCATCCTCTCGCAGTGACGACACTTCCATACCTTGATGTCTTCCATCTTTTTCTTTCTGTAACATAATTTACAAAATCCTACCTCTCAAACAAAATTTTAATAACAAAAGCAAAAAAAATAAAAAATAAAACTAAAAACAAAAAAAAATCCTATTCTAACTGAATATACTGTATAATATCCTGATCTTAATCATTCTATCAATTCTTAAATTAATCTTCCATTTTAATCTTTTCTATCCAGAGATTCGTATCTTCTTCTGCTATTTTGTTCTCTTTGGTTCTTCTTTCTGAAAAGTAACTTATCTCTAAATTCTACTTTATTTTAATCAAAATTCTATCTTGGCCTCTTATAGCCGTATTTACTTTATTTTATTTATTTTATTTATGTACCATTCAATGAAATTTATGTGATAGTAATTAATATATTTCGATTTCCAAGTGCAATTGTAAAATAAAAATCTATTTTAATTTTTGTCTGTTGTGTTGGTTTCGAGTAAATTTTTCTGTGGTGTATGTGATTAAGTAGTAATATTTTATTGAGTTTTTACATATTTAAATATTTTCACACGTCTGTATCCCAGTCCGTGGACGAATCTTCTTTTTCTTCTCTAATCGGCAATAATTGATTTTGTGTTGCTTCTAGTTTTCTTTGCATTGCCTTCGTCTCCTTCATTTTTCTTGATTTTTCCTTTCTTTGTTCTTTTCTTATCACCCTTTCTTCTTCTAGCTTCGCTTCTCTTCTCGCCCTTGCAGCTTCCTTTATATATCTTTCTTGTCGATACTTTAATAATTTCCTTATTTTTTCGATTTCTTCTTCTTCTTTTTCTTTTTCTTGTTGGATTTTTATAATGTCCAATGCCTGCTGCAACGTTTTCTCCCTTTCCTGATCCAATCTCTCTTGCTCCTCTTTTTCTTTTAGCTTTTTCTCCTTTAACCCCTTCCTTATCTCTTCCATCGTTGGTAGGCCGTAAAATAGGCGCTTTTCCTCAGCTAATTTCTGGATTCGGGGATCTCCTTTTCGTGAGCCGTACTCGTCGAACATCCCCACTTTCTGTTCCAGAAGTTTCCTCTCGCGTATTTTCTTAAACTCCTGCTGCATTTTTCTATCTGTCTCCTCCTTCCTTCGTCTGTCGTCTTCCTCTCTTCTTCTCTGTCTTGCCTCCGGTGTTTCATGTATCGGAGGTTGAGGGATGTTTAGGATTTCTGTACAGGAGTGCGTCAGTGACTCCTTTGCTTTAAATTCTCTGCTGCAGTGAGCACACTTCAATACTGCACAAGCATGTGCCAGAGAATCCTTTGCTTTGAATTGTGCTCTGCAGCGAGAGCACTTTAAATATAATCTGTCGTCCATTTTCTGAAATTAAAAGTTTTTTCTGTTTCTGTTTTTTTTTTGTAGGTGTAAGTGTTACTGTCACTTTTGTCGTTATCAGTGGTGTTAAAATTCAAATTATCCACATGCATGCCATTCAAAAGAAAAAATTCGAATTCAAATCTATTTCCCAATATTGAATTTTTTAATATCTTTTACGTTCCAATTACCTAATGATTTACCATTCTTTGTTTTTATTTCATAAATTGTTGGTGAAATTTTTGCCTTAATGAAAAATGGTCCTTCGAAATTTTTATTTAATTTTTTAGCTATTCCTTCCCCTTTATTTGACAAAATTTTATTACTTTTTAGAACTTGCTCGCCAATTTCAAAACTTATCGGCCTACGTCTGAGATTTTAATATCTGGATTGCGTTTCGTTTGCGGTATTTAAATTTTTAACTACTTCTTCTCTAATTATTTTTAACTTTCGCATTCTATCAGCCCATTTTTCTGACTCTTGAAATTCAATTTCGCTTTTGTTACCTAAATCTTTATTTAACGCTTGAATTGGTTGGAGTTCTCTACCTAGATTTAAAAAAGCTGGTGTAAAACCTGTTGAAGAATGTTTACTCGTATTTAACTCAAATTGCAAATCGTCTAAATTTTCATCCCATAATTTATGATCTTTTTCCAAGTACGCTTTTATTGCCGTTTTAATTGATCTGTTACATCTCTCAGTTGGGTTAGCTTGCGCGTGATATTTAGTAGTTTTTGAATGTCTAATTCCAAAAGTTTTAGTTAAATTAATTATTGTTTTATTTATGTATTCTTTGCCATTATCTGTAAATAAAATTCTAGGAGTTCCCCATTTTGAAATTATACGTTTGCGAAATTCTTTTTCAATTGTTGATGCCAATTTATTTTTAACTGGAATTATTTCCACCCATTTAGTAAACATATCAACGAAAACTAGAATATATTGATTTCTTGACTTTGTCATTGGTAGCGGACCCATCATATCAGATGCTACCACTGTCCACGGTTCTTCAATTATTCTTTTTCCCATTAAACCCATCTGATTATTTACTTTCGGTTTGATTCTTTGGCAAATGTCACATTCTTTTACGTATTTTAATGTTTCAGAGTACATTCCGGGCCAAAAATAATTTTCGGAAATTTTTGCATAAGTTTTTTCCATCCCTAAATGACCTGCTTGTTTATTGTCATGATTCTCAATTAAAACTTGTTCTCGTAATTCTTTTGGAATCATTAATTTCCACGGGTTGCTATCTAAATTTAAGCTTGATTTTAAAGGGTCGGGTCTATAAAAATATAATTGACTATCACGTATTCTCCAGTTTGGATTTTCTTCTGGTTTATTTTTAACTTGTATCATTTTATTTTTATACCAATTATCTTCAATTTCTTTAAAATCCTTTTCCTCGGTTTCTACTGTACTTGCTAAGATACTTGAAAATTTTATTTCATTTTCATTCGACCTTGATAACGCATCTGGGACATGGTTTAAACTTCCCTTTCTGTACATTATTTCATAATCATACTCTAACAATTCTAAAGCCCATCGTGCTAATCTACCTGTTGGATTTTTTAAGTTATGAAGCCATTTCAAGGCAATGTGATCTGTGATGACTTTGAACGAATAACCCTCTAGATACGGTCTAAATTTCCTTATTGCCCAGACTGCTGCTAAACACTCTTTTTCCGAAGCAGAGTATTTACGTTCTGCCCCATTAAGACCTCTACTTGCAAATGCTATTGCAAAATTTTCACCGTTAATATTTTGTGTCAATACGGCTCCCAAACCTGTATCGCTAGCATCAGTTTCGAGTTGAAATGGACTTCCAAAATCAGGGCAGGCAAGAATTGGTGCTGTCGTTAGTAGATGTTTAATAGTCGTAAATGCCCGTTCCTGTTTTTCAGTCCATTCCCACTTTACTTCCTTTTTCAATAGTTTTTGCAGAGGTTCTATTATTTCTGCAAATTTCGGAATAAATTTCCTATACCATGAAGCCATTCCTATTAATCTTTGAATTTGTTTAACCGTTTTTGGCTTCGGAAAATCTAAAATTGGTTTTATTTTATCATCATCTATTTGTAAACCTTTTTCATTTACTTTAAATCCTAGGTATTTTATTTCTGAACAACCAAATTCACATTTGTCTAAACCTATTGTTAAACCTGCATTTTTGATTCTATCTAGAACAATATCCAAATATTTAAAATGTTCTTCAAAATTTTTCGAAACTATAATTATGTCATCAAGGTAACAAAATACATGCGGTTTTAATTCTGGTGTTATTATTCTGTCCATCAGGCGCTGGAATGTAGCAGGAGCATTTGTTAATCCAAATAGCATTCTCTTAAACTGGTACATTCCTTTGCCCGGGACGATAAATGCTGTTATTGGTTTAGATTCCTCGTCCAACGGTATCTGATGATATGCTGAACGAAGATCTATTTTAGACATGTACCTTGCTGATCTTAATGTGTCCAATATTTCAGACATTATAGGTATTGGATATAAATCTTTCTTTGTTACTTTATTAACTTTCCTAAAATCCAAACAAAATCTATATTTACCATCAGGTTTTTTTATCATTACTATAGGATTTGACCAATCGCTATTAGATGGTTCTATGATTTTCTCCTCTAAAAGTCTATCTACTTCCTCATACATAAATTCTCTTATTTTTGGTGATACATAATAATATCTTTGTTTAATCGGTTCATGTCCCTGGACATCTATTTTATGACTAGTTAAGTGTGTTGGTTTTAATTCTGTTCCCTGATCTATTATTTTTCTTCTAATCAAGTTTTCTAATTGCACTTGCTGTGCTTCATTTAATTCTACTATTCCTTCATAAATTTCCTCACAAAATTCTAAATTTTTCTTCCTTTCTACTTTTACGCGTGCAATATTATTATTTATTACCGCATTATTTCTAAAATTATACCAATTACTTTTTCTAATTGCGAATAATTTTTCTATTATCGAATAATTTTTTTCCTCAGTTTGATCGATAACTGTTTTCAATTCAGAATCCTTTTTCTCTTTATTAACTTCCAATGGGCCTTTAAATTCCTTTTCTAATTTCCTATCTTTATTTCTTGTATATAATTTCGTATTTATTTCACTCTCTGTCTTTATTTTATTCTTATCCTTGTTTGTTATCTTGCCTACTCTCTCTTTATTTTGACTAGCCTGCTTATCTAATCTATCGACGCCCACGCTGGCTCGTGCCAGTGTTGCGTCGCTCGCATTGTAGGGTTTAGGGTGTGGGGCTGCATGCCCCCGTACACTCTCTGCCGGCTGGGGTGCTGGCGGGATCGAGTCTCGTGCATCACCTGTAAGGAGGGCTTGGGGTGGGGTGTATGGCGACACGGGAGAAGAGACTTCGCACTGTAGCAAATTTGTCTCGTTCTCCCGCACGTGGTTCCTCAGGCTAATCTTAGTTCCAAATTTTAATTTTGTTTCCTTATTATCTCTACTTCTTTTTTCCTCTGTATCGTTTATTACCGGTTCCTGCATTTTACTAATATTTTATTGTATCGCATACTTAATATTTGGTAAATCCGGTAACCACCAAATCTTTTTCTCGTAATCCATTTTCAAACCTAATTTTTCTATCATATCGGTTCCCATTATTCCTATTGATCTCAATTTTGGTACCAGTCTAAATAATAAGTATTTTTCCGTATGAGCTACTTTGATTGGGATTAAAACTTGTCCTATAATTTTTAATTTTTGGCCATTTGCGACCATTAGTGTATAATTCTTCGGTTTTTTAATTTCATAATCTAAGTCTTTTATTGTTTTTATGAATTTTTCACCTATGTATGAGTGAGTTGCACCGGTGTCAACTAACACTTTAAATTCCCGATCTTTGCAATCTATCATAATGTGAAATCTTGTTTCGTCCGAGTCGTTTGTGTCTGTGTCAAGTAATTCTGACGGTTTCTGATTTCGTTGATTATTATCCGTCTTTAATAACCACCGCTTGCGTTTCCCTGGTCTATTTTATACCAACAATCACGTCGAAAGTGGCCTACATTCCCGCAATTGTAGCATGTTATGGGTTCTCGCGATCTATAGTTTAAATTTCGGTTTCCTAAATTTGGATCCATGACATCCTGTGCACTTGGATTCATTTCACCTTTTTTATTTTCCCTACTATTTTCATAATTTGAATGTTTTGTATTTTTGTTCTGTCCTTTATTATCTTTTTTGTCTTCTGACTTACTATTATTTTCTTCCGCGTTATATAAAAGCGCTGGTATTTGCGGAGATTTATTCGTTTGTTGTGTCTGTGTGTTTCCTAACAGCTGATTAATCGCATTTAATAACTGTCCAGCTGGGTTCTGATTTCTGAAGCTATTATAATTATTATAAAATCGCGAATTTCTTTCGAATTCAGGATTATTTTGATGATTATTATTATTTTTAAATCTTGGATTAAAAAATTTGGGATTTCCATTTGGAAATCTCGGTTGGAATTGTTGTTTGTTTTGCTGGTTTGGATAACTCGGTTTAAACTGTTTTTGATGATTTTGTTCGTTATTTTGTTTTTCATATTTATTTTGATTATCGTTTTTGAATTTATTTTGATTTTCTTCATTCCCTGTATTTTTTGTATTTTTATCATTTTTACTATCCTCTTTGTCTAAAATGCTTTATTGTTGACCTCTAATTTTAGACTTTGCCAATTCTGTTTCCCATTCACGTCCTAAAATTTCCAATTCTGAAAAATTTGAAAATGCATTTCTAGCAATATAAACTTTATATTCAATTCTTAAATTTTCGTACGCTTTTCGCAATTGCCATTCTAAGCTTGGTCGCGGCATTAATTTTTCAAATAATTGTTTGATTTCTGTTAATAAAGCATGAATATTTTGTTCTTTTTTCTGATTACAAAATTTTATTTTATTTTTAATTATTTCAGTATATCTCTCGTTTAAATATGCATCTTTAAAATCTTCAATAAAATGGTCTAAATTTTGCCAATTATCTTTATTGACCTGAAACCAACTTAAAGCTTCTTCTTGAAAAACAGCATCTAAATTTTCTAAAATATCTATTTCACTAATTTTATAGCCTCGTTTGAATCTCATTAAACTATTCAGAAAATAAGTAGGACTGTTTTCTGTATTATTTTTGAATTTTATGGGCCAGTTAGACATTATTTGGAATGGCGTTTGAATCATTCCAAATGGAAAAAGGGTTGCTTGAATCTCATGTGCATTATTATATATATTGCAACCGCCAACTTTTAGGCTAAGTTAACTTTAATGG
>CAKNYM010033139.1:0-10245 GCA_932195095.1 Andricus curvator
ACACTGGGCCGTCTTATAGATGTCCCAGTCCGAAGGCAATTTAGTTCCATTTGCCCTATTGCACAACATTCTTGTCTTTTTACGGAGTTTCTCCAGGTGGGCGTTCCACCATTCTGCTCCCTTCCTAGACTTAATTGTGCTTGTAGGGCAATTGTTCTCATATGATGTTGTCAGAGCCCTTCGCAGAAAATCTGCGGCGTGCTCCAACTCATCAATGGTACCATAGCTTGTGGGAAATTCCGCAAGCCTTCCTTTGAGTTCCTCTTTATATGAGTCCCAAAGTGTATTTCTGGGGTTTCTGATATTAGAAACCACTGGTTTACCTAGGGTTAATCGAAACACAATGTGTTTGTGGTCCGAAAGAGAATCCTCATCGGAAACTCTCCAATCCACTACCCTGCTCCTCAGTGCACCTGAACATAGAGTCAAATCGAGAACCTCACTCCTGTTTTTAGTCTGGAATGTGGGAGTAACACCCCGATTCAGAATCTCCAGCTCTGTGCCCGCTATGTATTCAATTAAATCTCTACCTCTGTCATTGATGTTTGTGCTTCCCCACACCGTGTGGTGAGAGTTTGCATCACAGCCCAACAGCAGAGGGATCTTGTTCTCTTGACAATACCGAATTAGAGCCTCCACCTCTCTGGGAGGCGGGGGTCCCTCGGCGTCGCCAGGGAAATAAGCCGAGGCAATAAATACCTCTAACCTCTCTCCATTACTGCCCCTGAGTCTCACCTTAATAACGGTGAGATCTCTAGAGCAGAATTTAGGCACCAAGATCGCATCCATACCCTTGACGGCTATGCATGCCCTTGGCGTTTTTTCGCGTGGCCCCTTATATATGGAGCCACATCCTGACAAGCCACAAATCCTTTCCCTGTATAACCAGGGTTCTTGGATTAGGGCGAGCCCTGTCTGCACCACAGACATGCGTCTGGCTAAAACCGCCGAGGCGCCTTTGCTGTGGTGCAAATTAATCTGCGTAATGGAGATTCCCGTCTCAGCCATTGAAAGGCTAGTTCGGGGCACCTCCGGACGCTTCTGGGACCCCTGCGGATCCCAGTTGGGTCACCCGGAAGGTAACCCTACTCGCCCCTAGATAGGGACGATAATCTAGAGCCGCAAGGGCTCTGATTGAAGATTCGGGAAGACCAACGACTAGAATCCAGCCTCTCCCCTTCGGCCTGGATCCCTGCCTGTCGGAAAACACCTTCCACGAATCAGTTCGTAGCGACGGGTTCTGAAAACTCAGGCGCCCCAGAACGGTCGCCGGACTCTCGGGATTACCGGGAATCAGTACGGTCGCTCTGCGGTACCTTTGCAGACCCTCCGTCCCCTTGACTTCCAAGTTCAGACCTTCTCTAAGTCTGAACATTGGGGTTTTCTCCACAATCCAGTCTCGCGACCAGATATCCGCGGCCTCCACAACGATAGCCCCCGACCTAATGAAGATGTCGTTGAATCTGGGGGCGCGTCCCTCACGGGGTAACGCGTCAATCCCTTTTGAGATTTCATCCCTCAACCTGTCCAAATCCTCGAGAGTTAGACAGTCATCAGGATAAACCGACGCAACGACAACTCTCACCAGGGCGTTGTTGGCCATCTGCGCGAAAGTAAGGCCCTGTGTTACCAGAGCCTTCTGCCGTTTCAACTCCCTGTTTGGGGGAGTTTCTGCGGAGCCCTTCTTCCTCTTGCCTATAGAATAAGCCTGAGGAGTTGCTCCGGGTAAAGTTTGAGCAGCCACTGCCCCCTGTGAGGAGCCTTGGCTGCTGTTTGCGAGCCGCGCATTACGGGATCTCCTTCTTTGTGCTCCGCTACGGTGCCTCTTCCCTACGGAGAGTTCCGTTAGCTGCACTTCCACGGCTTCGACATAATTGTCTCCACCATCTTCATTATTTCGCACCGCCTCTGGAGGGTTTCCCCCTACGGAGCGTCCCTCTTTTGGCGGTGGGTTGGATGATGGACCCGAAACGGATCACTCATCGTTTATATTTTGTTTTTTAAAATTTGTTGGAAACATTCATGTCCCACGAGAAGCTAGGGAAATAGGAAACACCCCCCACAGAGCACCGCTTGCAGGGGGCGGGTCTAAATACTATGGGATTCGACCTGGTGTCCCAAAGTCTCCGTTAAGACACCTCCTTTGAAACTCCCGCCTGACCACCTCTACTGAGGGGGGCAGACCGGGCGTCCAAGGATTTGTTGACCCTGGTGCCATTCAGCCCTCGACACGGCGATCACATCTTAGCTTGGGAGCATGAGAACTCGCGCTCTCGATATTCCAGTGGGCTTTGCCATTACCCCCTGGAAGGATCGCTCCTTGGTTTAAGTCTCACCGACCAGAGTCCGTCAGTTCCCCAGAGTAGCCACACCTCGCGATGCGGCCCCTCAGGTTCACCTATTTCGGATCTGTGGTCAATGAGACCCGTAAGCCCTCCCACCAGCTACAAGGTCCCGCGATCCCTAGGGAGGGATCTTTTTGTTGCTCTACACGGAAAAAATTTATCCGTAAAAAAGTCACGAACTAGTAGCTAGGTCTCGGATATGAGAAAAATTCATCGGATATTCATGTATTTTCGTAAATAACCTGCGAACTTTGAGAAAGATTGACGAACTCGATGTGAAAATTCTAAAACGGTTCAACACTTTTTTTTTAGGTGAATAATTACAAAAATATTACGAGTGATTCGGAAAAGATTCTCAGAGCACTCACGAGCTTGCCCGACAAATCTGTGAACTCGAAAGTAGGTTCGCCTGTACGTGGCCCACACACACACTCTCCCAAACGCGCGGTGCGTGTGTGCGCTCGTATGTGTGCACTCCTGGTTTATGTTTAGAAACTGGTGAGTCAGTAGTCTTTGAGGGTTCAAATCTTATGTGTTGCGAATTTATAAATTAATATAAAATTAAATCGCACAAATAAAATTTTTCCTCTTTTTATTCCAGTCTGAAATTTTCAGGAACTGTTCGTAGGAAATTCGAACTGTTCGTAAGAAACTTCGAAATTTATTGATATATTTCTCATAGAAATAAGGATTTAATGTTTCATTTTTTTATCTCGTATCCGAGACCTAGCTACAAGTTCGTGACTTCTTCACGGATAAATTTTTCCGTGTAGAGCGATGTTTTTTATAATGTTTCGGAGTTCCGCAGATGGTTTTTGCGCTAGTGCGTGAATAAAAACATATCCGTCTATGGGTCCGAATGGAACGAAACTTCCATCGAACGTTATTTTGCTTAGAGCATCAGCAGATACGTTTTTTTTCCTTCTATGTACTCAATTTCCAAAGCGTAATCTTGGATTGCGAGAGTCCATCGTGTGATTCTCGCACTCACAAAGCGACATGTTTTGGGAAGTGTCAAGGCTTTGTGGTCTGTTCTGATTATCATTTTGGTACCGAGCACATAGGTACGGAATTTAATGAGGGCCCAAACTAAGGCGAGTAATTCCTGTTCAGTTGTAAAATAGTCGAGCTCTGGTCCTTTTAATGTACGGCTTGCTCAGGTTATGATGTATTCATCACCTGAATCATCCTTTTGGACAAGATTTGCCCCCAGAACGAATCCGCTCGCGTCCGTATATAGGTAGTAAGGACGTAAAATGTCGATATAGGTCATGACAGCCGAATCACAAAAAAGTAGTTTTGCTTTCTGGAAGACAATTTCATGATTTTCATTCAATTTCCATGGAACATTTTTCTTTAGAAGTTCATGAAGTGGAAAAGTTGTTTCCGCGTGGGAGCTTGAAAATTTTGTATACAAATTTACAAATCCGAAAAATCCGCGGAGCTGTTTGATATTTTTTGGGCGGGGGTATTCTTTTAATACTCGTAATTTTCCAGGGTCCACTCCTATCCATGTTTTTGTGACTATGTGACCTAAGAACTTCACCTGTTCTCTAAAAAAGGAGCACTTGAAAGAATTCAGAGTAAAGTTTGCTTCTCTGAATCGGGTGAAAAGTATTTCAAAGTGGTCGAAATGCTGATCAATGTCTTTAGATCTACATGATAAATCATAGACAAAACTAACCAGAAAATCGCTCATGCCACATAGGACCAAATCTAGGCCTCTTACGAGAGCTACAATGCTTGTTTTTATACCGAAAGGGGTTACTACAAACTAAAAACATTTTCCTTTATAAAGAAAGGCGGTATATTGGCATGAGTTTGGGTGCAGTGGTATTTGCCAGAAACTCGTAGTCATATCCAGGGATAATATGAACTTTTCACCTGAGAGTTTTTGAAATAGGACCTCGGTAGGTTCTGTTCATTCGTAGTCCTCCTTTAGGGGTTCGTTTAGTTTACGTGCGCTGAGGCACGTGCGGACCGATCCGTCCTTTTTTATCACCGTAACTATTGGATTGATATAATTAATTTGAGAACGGCGTATTATTCCGAGTTGATTTATACGTGAGATTTCTTTCGCGACTTGTTCTTTATGTGCCATTGGAATCGGATAAGATCGACAAAGGTATCGTTTTTCATGAATTAGTGTTAACTCATGTTCATATAAACCTGTTCGACCGGGTCGACGAACCAAAAAATCGCGAAAAGAGGCTATCAGTTTAAAAAATCTAGGTTTTTGATCGGTATTTAGTTCTGCGCATTTTTCAACACATGAGATGATTTCCTCATCGGTGAGAAATAATGGTTCATGTATTGAGTCATATGTTTGTATGTCATTTGAGAAATCGGTAGCATTCTCTCCTTCTTGAAAAGTATAGGCATTTCTTTCTCGTTGGCAGATATCAATTTTTTTTTGTACTTTTTCGAGCTAAATTTGAAGTTTTATAGTTAATTTCTTTTTATCGTTTCATAAGCTTAAAGTGTCAGAAACCAAATCCACTTTTCCTCTTAATTTCTTTAGAATGTTAATGACGAAAATGCATGTCTTACTCAAATTTGGTACTACTAGAAAATTGTGATCAATCTCTGGCTTGTTCAATTTTATTCCTAGAAAAATTTGGATTTTCAACTTTGTAGCTTTTTCTCCCGTGGCACCGAATAAACTAGTATCTGTAATTGGTAACATAGGATATTTAGAAAATTCAATTTCGTGTTGTTTGAGGAATTCGTTTGATATACAGGTCACTTCGCTGCCTGTGTGGATTAGTGCTTCTATTTTCAAGTTGCCGAACATGCAATTTATTATTGGACATTTTATTTTGTTTTTAAGTTCCAAGGTTGTTTCTTCTCCGAGAAGCTCTTCGCGTACATTATTGAATTCGGTGTTTTTATTTGTATTTGACCCCGTGTCTGTCTCCACCGCCATGTTCATAGATAACATGGGGCTGATTTGTTTTCCGAAGGTATTTCATTACAATCATGATCAATTAAAAATTCATTTTCCGTTTCCGGTTCGCTTTCATCCACGACAGATTCGAAGAAACGAACATGTTTATATTCGGAAGATAGCCCTTTATAGGATCTGTCTATTTTGGGATTGTTGATCATCTCCGGACTCATCAGTATTTTTATTATTATTATTACGGCGATAAATACGGGTTTTCACGTTTCCGCGCGAAAATTTATCTGAGAAATCTTTCTTAGTTTTCTACTCTCGATCGAGAGTATTTGTGTTTGAGTTTCGGTGGGTAGCATCGCTGCGTGCGGTGCACCCTCCAGTCGATATATCAGATCCTAGACCTATCGGTTCGGGCACGCTTTTCCATCCGCCGTTGCGACTTCCTACTGGGTGTTCTTGTTGGCTCTGGTCTGAGATTCCAGCCCGGTACCAGTTGTCACTTTTCGGTTCGTCACAGCTCGTGGGACTATTCCGAGTTTCCTGTGCACCGTAGCCTTCGCCTGTCGGTCTTGAGTGGTTTGCATTTTCCTTATCAAACCATGGTTTCAACGGATTGCTCGATTGACGGGTACGTCTCGCTTAATAATCGTTCCGGCTTAAACCGCCTACTCGATCGAAAGTTTCGAGCACATCTAAATGATCGGAATAATTTTCTACTTTTCTGGTAAGAATGCAATTTTTCACCTCTTCAGTGTAATGTCTAGAGAGTTGCTGAACTACATCCGATTCAGGAGGGGGGGGGGGTTAAATCTTTCGCATTTGAGATAATTTTTGTCGCGTTTCAACTATGGTCGAATTTCCTCCATTGTCGTGGAATCCGTATTTCAAAAAACTTGCAATTTTTCTGCGGATATTTTCGTTCCAGAAGCGTTTAATGAACTTTATTTTTGATGATTCAAAAGATTCCCCTTCTTCTTCTACAAAACTCCACCATTCTTGAGCCATTCCCATCAAACTGGCATATATTAGATGTTGAAATTCGGATTCAAAGTCTGTGGCTTTTATGTATCGTTCTATAACTCACGTAAATATCTCATCGGACGTTCATTTGGTTTTCCGAAAAATTTAGGAAGTGGTAAGTTTTTTAACCAGTGTGGTTTATAGGAGGTTACATTTCGGTTTCGATTGATTCGCTCGTTAATTTTTTCTTGATTTCCCTCAAGACCTAAAATTCGATTTCCATGTCCCATTTTCGCGGATATTACGAAAGCATGATTAGCCATTATCGCCGCGTCCTGTGAATTTATTAAATCGCGCATATTTTCATCTAATTTTTTAGCGACATTCCGAATTTTTTTATCCGTGGTGGTTTCAATTTCGTTAACCTTGTGTTTAGATCATTCGAAGGTTTTAAAGATTCTTCAATTGCCAAACGTAAACGAGTTAATTATTCAATATTTATTCTTTCCTTCGATCCCATTAAGTTTTTTTTTTTTTTGGGTCGTTATTAAAGACACGTCATGACTTCGCGGGTTCGTGGTTGAATCTAACACACTGGCGCTTAACCCTCTAGCTTTCCTTTCTTTAATTTCTAATACTTTATTTAGAATTGATCTTTTTTCCGGAGTTAATCTATCGTCTTCCGGATTAAGTAAAGTTTGTTCTATGGCGTGTTTTGGAGGTGAGTTACCGTCCCGATGATTTAAACTCATATTCGATCCGAAATCCGACATTTTTAACGAATTTTTAAAAAGTAGTAAGTGTTTTTTTTTAAACTGAGATTCAATTTTATTTTAAATATTCACCAATATCTAAACTCTGCTGAATACGTGTGCTCACAGCGAGATCCAGATTTCGAATGATCGCTAAGGTCCGTTCAAATTATGAATGCTTCAGAAAACCGCTGAAGATAGTTCAATTCAAATTTTTATATTGAGGAAGTATTAATTCTTTTCTGTACATCTGCTTTTGGAAGGGCAATGTTCACAATTGTGATCTATATGTATATCGATGAGGATGGACTCAGCTGTCGCCCGTTATGACGATAATTATTTTCGTTCGACTTAATTTGAGAATGCTTGCATGACTTTCATACCTAAGACGCAAGGTTCATTCATGTTTGGAATTATAGTAAATACTTCATTGACACGGCGGCATCTCGATACTATTTGCGCGCGTATTCTATTTACCGGTATTTGTCGATTTCCATCCGCAGAAATATAAGTTTGCGAGAGAAACTGATAGTTTACGAATTCACGAACATTTCGTGCAAAAAATTCCGTAGCAATCAAAATTAAATTGCTATCTGTGTCTATCATAGCATCAACAGGGCAATATTCAATAAATACTCGATTTATAGGAATGTTCATTTTTCTGAATTTTATTTCATAATAAAAATTTTTATTGTGTAGGTAAACCTTCATTCGTCTTCCTTTATCTTGCATATTTCCTTACTTTCCCATTTGCAGCTGTGTGTACCTGCCTGTGACGTCAATGACCATTGTCTCCGCAGGGTAAGAATGAGAAGACAGGGTGTAGGCATATTTGGGATAAATACCCAACACCATGTACATGGACTACAGTAATCGTTCAGTAACCATTCGACACTTATAGAATAAAGACGTTTGACCAAAGTTATTCCTAGCCTCTATATTTATTTCAACGCCCTACTGACTACAATTGTGAGATTTTATTTTTATTTTAATCTCAGGGTGCCGAAAGTCGAGCCCCCTAGCTGGGCCCCAGATGAAGCGTTACTGTTTTCGTCACGAGATCGTATGCGTTCTTCGTGTGTGCAAGGGGAAACATATTGAATCACGGGAACATTCAGTATAGTGATACTGGATTTTGAACCCAATCTCTAAAGAGATATTAGAAATCACTAATTCTCATCATTGTGACCCGTAACACAATGGGTCATTCTGCTCAGCAGAATCACCTTTTCCTTACTCGAATCTACTGGAAGAATTACACACAAATCTCCTAACGAGATACAATTGCTTATAAATAAAACTTGCTTATTTGAGAATGGAAGATTGCCCATGAAAAACTCAAAGAACAAAAATAGAACATTTATTCTCCTTTTGGAACACTGGATTTAATCATTTTTACTTATAATTAAATTTTACAGTATTCAAAAATTGAATGAAAAGAAACAAATTTATCTCACTGAGCATGGCTCATTGAGAGAAAAGACAGAAAACGTTAAGCAAATACTACATTCATTTACAGGATTTAAATCCCACCTTACAATTAAATTTAGGCAGGTATTTCTCTACGACGAATTCCCGACTATTTTTTCGAGAAATGACGTGAAATACCTGGAACCATTTGAAGGTCCGTGACGTTACTTGTGCTCTTACAGGTGGCAAACGCGTGCTACGGAAAATCGATAATTATATATAGGTATATCCAAACATATTATAAGCCTAGATGCGGCACGGGGTATAGTTCGAGGAACTAATTGTAGACGGCGCTCCCGGCGAAAATTGCCCGATCCCGCCATTCCTCTCAACCCAAATATTGCGCCGACCAACTCCTTTGCCCCCGCACTTTTCTCCCTCCGAACAAGTCAGTCGAATAGCCGATACTCAGTCGGTACATACTTGAAAATATAAAATAAAAATTTCATATCAAAGATTTTTTAAATTATTATTTTCAATTATTCGAATGAATTGCGCATTAAGGAAATGTGTAGAAGATAATATGTACTCTTGAATTTAATTGAAATGTAATTGTTTTGTAATAAATATTTTCAGCTGCAACCTTTTTTATGGAAATTTGACTGAAGTCAATTTTTGTAATAATGCAGAAAATTGTTCTTTTGAAAAAGGGGCAGTAGAAATTCTACTATAAATGAAACTCTACTTTTGCAAATTCTACACCGCTAATTCTACACGCGAAAACTTTATACACAAGCATATTTATTAAACAAATTAAATGTTTTAAATGTAAACTCAACACGGTTGAATCACACACCGTAAATTTGTACACAAAATAATTGAAATTTTCAAAGAATTATTTATTAAAATATTTTGTGTAGAATTTTTTTTATTGTGTAGAGTTTATTTAAATTCACAAAATTCAAAGAATTATTTTGTATAGAATTTCACTGTTTAGGATTCGTAACCATATTGATTTGAAATATTAGGTAAGCAAGAATTAGTAAATGTTCATGTTTGTGTAATTAATTATGCATTAAATTAATTATAATTAAACAATACAATTGTATAATACAAAAACGAAAATTAACTTTTTAAGCGAAACATAGCACAATATGGAAAAAAGTCAGGAGACGAAAAACGTTACTTTTCGAAAGCCCTACAAGAATGTTATGACAACTTTTTGAATTTCCTGGATAAAATCGAACATTAAAATTTTGATCGCACAAAAAATAATGAATTCTTACATTCTCATCATAATAAGAAGGTATTCATTTTATGTGAAAAATGACTTTCGTGGATTCCATCAAATGTGGACGTTTTGAGGCCCCCTAAGTCCAAAAAATAGCTTTTACGTTGGTGTCCATTTAAACTATGCGACAAAAAAAATAGGTAAAAAGGAAATCTCTTTATTTATCTGAAACAAATTTGTTTATATACACTCTGTACAATAAATACAAAAAGGATTGTGAAATAAAGAACAAATAATAA
Source organism: Andricus curvator (assembly GCA_932195095.1). Taxonomy (NCBI): domain Eukaryota; kingdom Metazoa; phylum Arthropoda; class Insecta; order Hymenoptera; family Cynipidae; genus Andricus; species Andricus curvator. The sequence goes on from CAKNYM010033139.1 coordinate 9,897, forward strand.
AATACTTTTGCTTTATTTTGTTCTTTCCAATTCAGCAGTTGCGAACAGAGGAACAATATTTACAAAAAATCACGTTTTGTAAATATTCTAAAAGAACACGAAGGGAAAATTACAGTTTATATCATCTACAAATTTGCTTTGATCCATTTTCTTATAGGACGTGTAGTTTTTCATTTAATTTTGAAAAATAACACTACAAATAAACAAGTTAAATTGTTGTAAAAACGACTAGAGATTGATGGCAAATAAGGAACGAATATTAAAGTAATCATGAAAAATAACATTTGTACTTTATTTTGCTATATCTGAATGAGCGCCAACGGCGATACCACTCTGAAAACACCAGTTC
>CAKNYM010033141.1:0-12261 GCA_932195095.1 Andricus curvator
ATAATTATTTTTCACTGATGCCTTATTGGTAGTTTCACTTTTTTCCAAGTAATAATAATGTAAGCATTAGTTTAAATTGTATAAATAAAATATGAGCACTAATTGTTGTTCCCACTTGGTGTCTAGCAGAAATAGCCCGGCTATATATACAAAATTGTCAAGGTTTCAATATAACGACAGATTCGAAACTATGAGACAAATTTAAAAATAATTTTATATATAACTTTTTTACTTCAAATTTCTTCTATTTAAATTGCTATAGGTATACTTTTTTAGTAATGTACTTTTTTTATAGGCGTGAGAAATTTCCAGACCCCTCGAGGACTAAAAATCTTATATAATTTGTACGCAGCCCCTAACAATAAATTAAACATCGTTTATATTGAGTTCATTCAGAGAGAGTTCTTAAAATATCGGTTTATAGTATATTATGCATCGAGTGGGAAAAGTTGGCGATTCTAGGCGGGTGTGAAGTTTGCCGCGCGAGCGCAGCAAGCTCGGCAATCACACGAGCGAATCGCCGTCTCCCACTAGGTCCAACACTCGCGATGGAAACAGTGGTCGAAGTGAGTACTTTTCTCACTAGTGGGAACTTCGACCACTGTGACGTCATCAGTTGAGGAATCGGCAACTTCGTCGTCTCAATACGAGCCTCCGAAGTCGCATTTCCATCGCGGGTGTTGGACAAAAGTATTTCTTTCACGTTGAAATCGATTCTGTTCTTTGAGGTTTTATACTGAACACTCTTATTATAAATTAACTACAGAATCCATCTCCGACGACAATGGAATCTTTTGAACTGCCATTTACAAAAATATCGACAAATTACATGCTTCGACAAAGAACCTTGCCTTTAACCTACAATGTATTCCCACATACCCCGTATCGAAAAGTACATTAGCACATATAATCTGTAATATTTTTCTAATATATGAAGATGTTATCAAATATGATCTCTAGACGTTAAATTCTTATAATCTTCAGACATTAAATTGTAACATCTCAGATTTTAAAATATTTAGGTTTCTGTTTAGTCTCAGATGGTACGTCGCATCGCACAGTGGGGTGAAATCGGAAAACGAGATTCAAAATGACATTTAGAACGCAATTATGCACCGATTTAAGATTTTTTTTTTTAATTCAGGACTAAATTTTTTAGAAAATGGTGAGAGTAGATTTTTATTTTTTTGTTTATTTAATTTTTATGTTAATGCAAACAGCGAAAAACATGTCGATTTTTTTAATTTAATTTAATTTTTTATTTTTTTAAATTTTATTTTATTTTATATTTATTCGTCTTCAATGTATGTTTTTGCTCTGAAATCACTGGATTTTATCGTTAGAATGATACGTGGCCATTAAAATTTGAGAATAAATGTTATTTGTTTATTTTATAAACAAATTATATAAACAAATGCACATTTTTGGCGTTTTTAGGCGAAAAGAAACCATTTTTGCTTATGATCTTGTTGCAATTATATTGCTAATGATGTTTTCTGAGAAACATTTCGCCACTCATAAATATTTGTTTGTTTTATGAACAAATTATATGAACAAATGCACATTTTAGGCGATTTTAAGCGAAATTAAACCGTTTTTTCTCCTGATCTTACTAAAATTATATGGCCAATAATTTTTTCTGACCAATTTTTTGCCACCTATCAATATTTGTTTATTTTATAAACAAATTATGTAAAAAAATGTAAATTTCGGCTTTTTTAAGCGAAAAGAAATCGTTTCTTCTTCTCACCTTGCTGGAATTATATTGCCAATGTTTTTTGAGAAAAATTTTGCCACTCATCAATATTTGTTTATTTTATAAACAAATTATATAAACAAATGCACATTTTGGGCGTTTCTAAGCAAAAATATATAGTTTTGTCTTCTGATCTTGTTGAAGTTATATGACCAATGATGTTCTATAGAAAAATGTTGCCAAGCATTGCTAATCGTTTACTTTATAAACAAATTAAATAAACAAATGTACATTGCAGATATTTATATGCAGCAAAAAGTCATTTTTTCTTTTATTATTTTTTAAACTATATTGACAATGAATTTCCCAGATGAAATGTTGTTATACCTCAGTATTTGTTTATTTGAAAAACAAATTAGGTAAAGAAATGCACATTCTAGGCGTTTATAGGGATAAAAAATCGTTCCTTCATCTAGTCTTGTTAAAATCATATTCTGAATGATGTTATTTGACAAAATTTTGTGATAGGATGGAATTCGTAAAATTTATAAACAAATTACATAAAAAAAATACACATTTTAGGCGTTTATAAACAGAAAAATAATTTTCTTTTTTGTAGTCTTGTTGAAATTATGTTAGCAATGTTTTTTACATGAACTCTTGTCGAACAATAGTATTTAAAAAATTTATAAACAATTTAAATGAACACATTCATCACTGGCAATATAATTTTAGCAAGACCAGGAGAAAAAACGGCTTACTTTCGCTTAAAATCGCCCAAAATATGCATTTGTTTATATAATTTGTTTATAAAATAAACAAATAACATTTATTCTCAAATTTTAATTGCCACGTATCATGCTAACGATGAAAGCCAGTGATTTCAGAGCAAAAACATACTTTGAAGACGAATAACCCCTAATGTCAAGTATTTGTTAATACAATTTGTTTATAACAATTAACTTTGCAAGTTAAAAATTTTTTTATCTTCCATATACCCCTGTGCATTAAATCCAAGGAACGAAAAGTATAAGAAAAATTTTGTCTAGAAGATAAAAAATAAAATTTTTTAAATCGACATTTTTTTCGCTGTTTGCATTAACATAAAAATTAAATAAACAAAAAAATAAAAAATCTCCTCTCACCATTTTCTGCCAAATTTGGTCCTCAATGTTTCAAAAAAAAAAATCTTAAATCGGTGCATAATTGCGTTCTAAATGTCATTTTGAATCTCGTTTTCCGATTTCACCCCAATGTGCATCGTGGCGCTTGTCATATGCATCCGCTCGCATAGTGAGAAATAATTATTAAGTTATAAAGTGATTATTAGTGCTAAATCATATCTGATTTAGATTTATAAAATAGCTAAGTTTATATTTCTTATCAACACACGTCACTGTCACTTGTTAAAGTTCAGAAACTTAGCCTCCTTCACTATCGTTTTTGTAGTCTTGTGATAGCCCCTTTCCTACTTAATGCGTGTTTGGAAAATGAAATTTGTTTCTATTTCTAATGCTTTTGTATAGGTTTATAAATACGTTTGCAAAAAATCATTATATATATTTAAGGTTATCTAATTGACCAGAACTACAATATGTGTATTCGATTTTTAAATCTTGGATTACAGATTTTATTATCTCAAATTATAAAGTTTTATCAACCAAGATATTATCCCGTAATATCTATTTTGTAATATCTAGAATTTTAGTTTTATTAATATAAATCGCTGGTCAATAGTTAATAGTACTATTTGAAGAAAAGTGCATAAAGATAATTTTGTTTAGTTTAATGTTTAATAGATTGGTACGCGGGGCTCTACCAGGACGGACGAACCCGTTCCCTAGCTGCTCGTGGGAAGAACAATGACACCAGCAAACCACTATAAAGTTTTAGATGTGGTTCAAAATACGCGCAGAGCACCCGACAATGGGTCGGCAAGCAGTACCGATCACCCTAGAGTTCGGGGTGCTGAGTGCTGAGTCATCTCAAGGATGACTTGCTGGACTGCTACGATGCCAGCATTATCCCTGTTCACGGAGGCTTTATGAGTAATTAAGCTAGGCTGGTTCTGGAACCGGTTCTGGATACAGGTTCTCTTCATCAAACTTTCTAGAAGCATCGATATTGGATGTAATCTTCACCTACATTCGCGAAAGAACAATCAAAGTTTGTAGATATTCCGATACAGGGAATCTCGAAAGCAATAGCCCCTCCTAGAAAGTTCAATCGTTCTTTCTCGAATGTGGATAAAGATAACATAAAACAGGGCTTTGCAGTATAAAAGGCTACGAAGTTGAGTTCTACAACATTTAGGGTTGTTCAGTAGGCTTCTATGAAACATATAAATGGGAAGTAGACTTAATAGGCACATATGAGTGCGCAGTAAAGTCTGGTCATACCCAAGGTTGCGCATTGAAGTTCTGCAGTACATACAACTGCACAGTGCACATCTACGATACTTATGGATGCAAAGTAGACTTATAAATTTGCATTAGGTTTCTCTGACCCACGTGGGTGCGTAGTAAATTTTGGTGGTGTGCAAGACGGCGCAGTCGATTTCTATGACACTTATGGATGCGCAGTAGGCTTCCATGACACATACTGATGCGCAATAGTATTATACAATACATATATCTGTGTAGTATAAATATATGTTACCTAAAGTTGCGCAGTACAATTGTACGGCACGAAAGGCTACGAGGTACTGTTTTGGCGAATTCTGTAACGCGGTTCTGTTCCAAGCTAAATGCCCATAAAACAGTGATCACTCATTCGCCGACAGACGATAATGGTTCGTATCAGTGCTAAGATACCACGAGTCGATAAGTGTTTACCAGTCACAGATTGCGCCATCGTCAAGTCAGTTAAATTGGAGGGATATCAAAACATGCACGTGGGAAATTTAAATTTGAATAGGGGATGTGCCAATTTGAAAGTTTTTCCAGCAGGAAAAAATATTTGCTCACGCGTAGTAAAGTAAAGAAATTTGAGGTCAGTTCACCAGGTGACCCCCCCAAATGTACTCACTACATTTCTTGTTTGAATGGCTGCATAAGTTAGATTACAGAATGAAATACATTAAAAATTTAAACAATAGAGAAAATTTTGAAGGGAAATATTGCTCATATGAACACAAATTCCATCTCATCGATCAATCAATTTCTTTCAAATTTTTTTAAAAGAGTTCAAGCTGAATGGAATGAGTGCCAAGTGTGCGGAACTGGAATTCAACCCAACGGCGTTTCTTGACATCCAGCGATGAAAAGAACAATAGCGAGCAAAATTTTGGATTTTGAATGCAAACCAACGCTGTTTGAAAATATCTGACGCTGGAGGGAACGAAATTCTTTTGCAAAAGGAACCTAAAGTTCGTCTTAAATACATTCTGAGCAATTTGGGAATCGCGCTAAATTTGAATTCATCTATCCGTAAATTAAATCTAAGTAATATTAAAGTGCCTGACGTGAACTGATACGCATATATTCAAAGTAAACAGTTTTTCCCTTTGCAATGTTTATTTATTCTTATTATTCGAAAACTTCTAGTACACACAATTTACAAACGAATATTATTATTGTACATATTCAAACTCAAAAAAATTATATGGGGTCCTCCGGAATAGCAGAAATAGAGTTTTTCATTCTTGGTCGCTTCCTCCATCTTCTCAAACGTATCCTCATACATAGCATCCTCGATCACTTTCATGATTCTGCTAGCTAGGAATACTGCAGACTGGTTTTCCAGCTCAACCACAATCCCGGTACCATACTTGGTTTGAACTTTACGAAACTTGGAAACGGTATACTTCTTCTTTAGAGTCAGGTCAAACAACGGTTTCGTACGTATGATCCCATCCATATGGCCAACTGAGTTGATCATTTTGAGATCTTTTTTCTCTAAAGACATTTCTTTTTTTATTTTTACTAGAACTTTCAACAGATGACTAACTTTGCAATGTGTTTGACGATAGACTGAAGCCACTGAAACCTGATGCTTCCTTTTATTCTCCATTACCCCTACTCTATTTACATTCTAGAAAGATCGATTGAAGCTTCTATGAGGTTCGGTGCACGTAGGGCTCTTGCCTGTAACAAATTTCTAGAACCGACGATATTGGATATGTGATCTATACCTGAATTCTTTAACTATACGGATACGCAGTAGTATTTCACAGTACATAGAGTTACATAGTGTAGTTGTATGTTACATAAGGCTATGTAGTACACTTGTACGGCATATGAGGTTGTGAGGTACTGTTTCAACGGCTTCTATAACACGGTTCTGTTAATAGCTGAATGCTGCTAAAACAATGATCTGTCATTTTCCGACAGATGATAATGATTTATCCGTGCCAGGAAACCACCAGTCGATAAGTGCTTACTGATAACAGATGGCGCTAGCGTCACCACTACCACCACCAACACCACCACCATCAGCATCAAGATGACTTCTACTTGTCAAGATTGTCTAAAAGTCTTTTCCCGAATCGACGCTCTAAAGAGGCATCAGATGTACTCGTGCCAGAAAGCAAATTAATTGAATTGATTAGATAGAATTTGTGTTTAAATTTTTTAATAATTTTTATTCTTTAATTTAATATAAACAGCCATCCAAACAAGAAATGTAGTAAATACATTTTGGATAAGTCACCTGGGGAACTAACCTCAAATTTCTAATATTTACGACGCGAGAGAAAATTCTTTTTTGCTCCTATTAAAACATTTAAATTTGTCACCCCTGATGCAAATTGTACGCCGTACAAGTATACTACATAGCCTTATGTAACATATAACTACACTATGCAACTTTATGGACTGTAAAATACTGCTGCGTATCCGTATAGTTGTAGAATTCAGGTATAGATCACATATCCAATATCGACGGTTCTAGAAATTTGTTGCAGGCAAGACGCCCTACGTGCACCGAAGCTCATAGAAGCTTCAAACGATATTTCTGTAATGTAAGTAGAGTAGGGGTAATGGATAATAAAAGGAAGCATCAGATTTCAGTGGCTTCAGTCTATTATCGAACACATTGCAAAGTTATTCATCTGTTGAAAGTTCTAGTGAAAATTAAAAAAAAAAGAAATGTCTTTAGAGAAAAAAGATCTCAAAATGATCAACTCAGTTGGCCATATGGATGGGATCATACCTACGAAACCGCTGCCTGACCTGACTCTAAAGAAGAAGTATACCGTTTCCAAGTTTCGTAAAGTTCAAACCAACTATAGTACCAGGATTGTGGTGGAGCTGGAAAACTAGTCTGCAGTATTCCCGCCTAGCAGAATCAGGAAAGTTTTCCAGGATGCTATGTGAGAGGTTACGTTTGAGAAGATGGAGCAAGCAACCACGAATGGAAAACTCCACTTTTCTACTTCAGAGGACCCTATAATCTTTTTGAATTTAAATATGTACAATAATAATCTTCTTCTGTAAATTTTTTGTACTAGAGAGTTTCGAATAATAAGAATAAATAAACAATGCAAAGAGAAAAAGCTTCCCGCATTGCTCGGAATGTATTTAGGACGAAATTTAACTTCCTTCTGCAAAAGAATTTCGTTCCTTCCAGCGTTGGATATTTTCAAACAGCGTTGGGTTGAATTCAAAATCCGCACTTTTGGCACTCACTCCATTCAGCTTGAATTCTCTTAAATAAATTTGAAGAAAATTGATCGATGAGGTAGAATTTGTGTTCCTATGATTAATATTTGCTTTTAAAATTTTTTCTATTGTTTAAATTTGTAATAACTTTAATTCTTTAATCTAACTTATACAGCCATTCAAAGAAGAAAGGTGGTAAGTACATTTTGGGTGGGTCACCTGGTGAACTAGCCTCTAATTTCTAACCTTTACTACGCGTGAGCAAATATTTTTTCCTACTGGTAAAACTTTCAAATTGGCACCTCCCCTATTCAAATTTAAATTTCCTACGTGCAACTTTTGATTATCCTCCAATTTAACTGACTTGACGGTGGCGCCATCCATTACTGGTAGCCACTTATCGACTCGTGGTATCTTAGCACTGATACGAACCATTATCGTGCTCTGGTTGTTTCTCGCACAACAGAGCGTGCAGTCGTGTCATGTAACCTTCTTGTTCAGGGGCCACACTGGTATCGTAGCACTGCATCAGGTCGTCCCTGTGTCGATCCGTCCACTTAAAAATATTAATATTCTGCCGGTCCATCACATCGACTCTGTTTTGATTGGCTCCACCAGCTCTAGGATAGTCGGCATTGTGGTCCGACTTATTGTCGGAAGCCCTGCGCGTTCGATTGTCTTGAACCGCACTTACTACAACTACGTTTGATGTTATCATTTTTGTTATCACTGTTTGAGACACTTACCCCGGTGCCATTCAGCTTTCGGCACGGTTGTTACGCAAAGGGGAGGATAAAGGGGCATCAATCTCTCTATGCATCTCACTATGTGTAGATGAGCTTTCAAGCTTTCCAACAGACAGATGATAAGTCTATGAGAGGTTGAATCGAAAGCTTTTGGGTAGTCAATTCAGACCATTGACAGGATGCGCTTGTAAGATGCTGCGTCTTTGCAGAGGCACCTGTCAATTAGCAGGTTCTCTCAGCAGCCTGCTACACCTTTTTTCGAGCCACGTTCGTACATCTCTCTTCACACCGACTCAATTCTTCGAACAATCCTGTGGTTCAGGACAGTTGTAAAGATCTTATTCATTGTTTTCCAACAAGTTATTGGCCTGTAATTCTGTGGGTTGGAAAAGTTGCCTTTTTTCGGTAGGAGTATAGTGCGTCCTAACACCAGCCACTGCGGAATAGACGTTTCCGAAATCAAATATGAGGTGAATATGCGGGCCAGATGTCGGTATGTAGAAGTAAACTTCTTCCACCAGAAGTTCTTGATACCATCTGGTCCTGCAGCGGAAAAGTTCTTCTTACCCTTGAGTGCTTTCTTCACCTATTCGGCAATGATTGATGGACAATCCTCCTCAGATGTTATGGGGTTATTCAACTCCAGTGTTTTCGGGATCCTGTATACCTCTCTTCAAAAAGTCTCTACCTCGTTGTGCTTGGCTGGATTTTTTACAGGAACAGGATGATCGCTGAAGAGGCGCGATGGGGTAGCGAGAAACTATTGATTCTTCCTGACCCATCTCTCCCTCTTCTGTGTTCTCCTCCCTGCGTTGGACATCTCCCGTATTTTATTGTTGTATTGACCTTTTGACGTATTGACTTGTTCAGTGTGTGATGGTAGATCCTCAGTTCTTAAGCGAACTTTCAAATTCTTCCCGTGAACGGTCTACCAGATGTTATGTAGTCAATCACACACTCAACACGGGACGCATTCTGTCTTACCCATCCAATATTCTTGTTCAGTTTATGCAACCATATTTTGGTCTTTTGATCCATTATCGGTTTTAGCCAACGATTTGAATCAGCCAAAGCTCTTGCAGTGCCATAAATTGAAAATTGTCGGTCCAGAGGTCGTACTTTCCTTTTTTTCGGACAAATGCCCAGGGATGGAGCCGGAGGAATTAACCCCCAAGCGGAGGCGTAACAATCGTGCCGAAAGCTGAATGGCACCTGGGTGACTTGTCTTAAACGGTGACTCTGAGGTACTGGGCGACCTCTCAGAGTATGTAGCCTTATCCTTTCATGCGGGGCTCTACTAGGGCGGATGAACCCATTTCCCTAACTGCTCGTGGGAACAACAATAATAAAACCAAACATAGTTTTAGTAAGTGCAGTTCAAAACCATCGAACGCGCAGGGTTCCCGGCAACGGGTCGAACAACAATGCCGATTACCCTAGAGTTGGGGGAGCCAATCAAGACAAAATCAATGCGATGGACCGGAAAAATCTCAATACTTTTAAGTGAACGAATCGACTCAGGGACGACCTGATGGAGTGCTATTATACCAGTATGGCCCCTAAACGAGAAGGTTGAATGGCGCGATTGCATGTACGACGAGCTTCGTGGAGATTTTTCCGAAGAGTCCAACCTCTGAACTATCAATTGTGGTGTGTATAATGCAGCTAGGACTTTGGCGGGTGCAAACCGTGAAACAAAACCAACGGCTAATCATAAGACCAAACGAAAGCATCAACTGAGCACAAAGATAGGCTGGGCAAGAGAGTACGCGTCCCGCCTTCAGTGTGAGACTGACTACATTACATTTGGCAGGAATTTCACTGCCAGGGTTCGACAGTATAAGCATATTGTTGACAGAATACGGGTACTATCTGATGCTAGGAGAAGTCTAGTGCGGTCGGAGAGGTGGGTCAGAGAAAATGAACAGTTTTTCTCTAAACCATCTCAGAGAACATAAATTGCTTCAAGGAGCTGTGCAGTGCCCTAATACCACCCGAGGAGGAATGCCAACCTATCACTATCGAGGAGGTGAAAAAAGTATTGAGAGGCATGAAGATCTATTTCGTTCCGGCACCAGCTGGTATCAAGACCTTCGGGGGAAAGAAGTGTTCTTTAACCCACCAGCAACTGGTCCGCATTTTCACCTCATATCAAAAATCGGGAAACCCTATTCCAGAGCGGTTGGTGGAAGGATGCGCAGTCCTCCGGCCGAAGATGGACTGCTTAGCTGACCCCACGAATTACAGGCCAATAACTTGTCTAAACACGCTGTATATGGTTTTTACAGCTATCCTGAATGATAGGATTTTTCCAAAGACGCAGCATCCTACCAGCGCTACCTATCTATGGCCTGGATTCGCTACCGGAAAGCTTTGGAAAACTATATTTACTATCTCATCTGGAAAACAGCGTGTGACAACTAACAGCATCACCTTTCAGAAGGGTGTCTTTCAGGGCGACATCATCAGCTCTTCCCAGTTTTGCCTCCCAGTATTGCTACTATCTCTCGCACTTAGCCATTTTGAAGGGTACTTCTGTGGCAAACGTGGAAATTGAATGCATAAGGTCAATCATGTATTTTACATGGATGATCGTAAGATCTAAGCGAGAAATGCAGAGCAATGAGATCTAGTTCTACAGATTGTGGAGAAATGCACTCAGGAGATTGGAATGGAGTTTGGGTTAGAAGAATACGCGAAGTTTAATTTAAAGCGAGAAAAACTCAATGGCATCCCAGAAGACTCTGAGCTCGTTGACAGAAGCGCTTTACGACACCTTGACTCTGGATAAACCTATACATACCTGGGCGTGCCACAGAGCCGCATTCAGGACGTAACATCTATAAAGGATTCTTAAAATGTCCAGGAAACACGAAAAAGTGGGCAAAGGAGCGTTTCTGTACAGAGCAGCGGAGGAGGCAGCTGAGATACTTAGCCTTGACTTCAATGTCAGAGATGAGCAAAATGCGTCAAACATTATCCATCTCGAGTAAGCACTCCTGAAGGTTCGAATCAATAAAGCACAGCAGAAAAACTTCCGCAAAGAGCACCGAGACAAGAGGTTGCAGGGCATCTTCCACACAAATGTGAAGGATCAGTCGATGTCATATGAGCTAACTTTTTCTTTCCTCAAATCACCCGGATTGAAGTCGGGCACGGAGGTTTACATTTTGGCGTGTCAAGACGGTGTCATTTCCATTTTAGCATACCGTCGCCACAGTTTGAGCCTAGACATTTCCGATGATAGCTGCAGAGCATGTCATGCACAACTCGAGCATCTAGGAGACATACTATCTAGTTGTCCAACTCATGTGGGAACTTCATACATCCAAAGGCACAATGCGGCTCTAAGAGTGCTTTATTACCATCTCTGTCACTCTTAAGGCATTAGCCCTAATACCGCTCTGTCAAACGCTCCTAGGAAAATAGAGTCAATTGTCGAAAATGTGAAGTGCCGCACATATTTGAACTTCATTTTCTCGACAATTGTTTCTGTTGCACACTTGAGGCCTGATATAGTTCTCTTTGACTTCGAGAAACGAACCATGTGCCTTATGGAATTTTCGGCACCAGCCGACAAAAACACCACAGCCAAGGAGAATGAAAAGAAAGAGAGGTATAAGGACCTTATAAGGGAGTTGCGACGGTTATATCCGAAATATTCTGTTAAGCTAGTCGTGCTGATCATCGGCGCTATTGGAGATGCCAAGCTTTCACTTCTTAATAGCCTGAAAAGCATCCCTGCGTATCAACGAAATGCTAAGACACTTGCGGGGAAGATGCAGGAGGTGGTCGATCTTGGGTTGCTTTTTTGTCCTCAGGGTGCACGAGACTTTTGCCGGATTGTCGGTTACAGCTGAAACGTTACTGCGATTTCGCCGAGAGCGGGTGTAATTTTGAAGAATGGCACCCTGTTCCGATGAAATCTTGCGGTTGTCGTAATGACAAACTTTTTAGCTATATATATATATATATATATATATAATTTTTAAAAAAGTTAAACAACCACCGCAGGGTTCCACTAAGAGCAACTGCCATCCAAAAAATTTCAATAGCCCCCAGTAGCACCGCGGTAAATCACTCTTATGGCCACGTCTCACAACTGTGAGATGGGTGGTCATAGGCAACGACGAAATCACAACGACAGGCCGGCGAAACCCTCGTGTGTCTTCAGGACACGAAGCGACCCAAGGATGACAGCTTTCTGCATCCATCTCGC